>JAYJLV010045195.1:0-21673 GCA_036873485.1 Torymus texanus
CCGTTCGGCCCCGCTACGCGAGCACGCACCGCTCAATTCAGCAATAACAATTGAGTTTGTTACTGAGCAGCTCTCACCCGCGAACATTCGTATATTGTTATTATTATTTATTCAAATCCATTTCTAATGATATTTACGTAATTATTTCCATCTAAAATAATCTATTCTACTTGGCAAATAATATCTCCGTAACGACTGCGAATTAACCCAACCAATGCAATAGTACAGCACCGATGTTTATTTTGTTATTAGGTAATTTAAAATCGTGCCCAGTTCATAATCAAATCTATTGGTTAGAAAAAAAAGCGAAAGTCGGTCGCTATTGGAGAGCACCGAGTGGTACGAGCGAAAGGGCGGCAAGTTGCGATAAAGCACAAACGCGTGCCCGGCAAAGTAAATTAGAGTTTTGCCGTCTGTCGCGAAGGCTCGAATTATTATGCGCGTCCGCGGTACTGAGTAAAGAGAGAAAATCCCCGCCGAATCCTGTAATTTTAATCAACGCGGCTTAGGCTTTTATCGCTACATATATAGCCCGAGTTTGTGCCGCGCGGCATGTAGCCAGCCATATATATGTTATGTCCGCAAGTCGAATGCGCGTTCAAATGAGACGAGTCTTTTTCATTTCTTTTATTATGCAGATGGATATGCACGGGGATGGACAGTGATTAAGATTTCTCGTTGCATTATGATTGCTGGTGATGGTAGTAGTTCTGGCCGTTTACTTTTTATGTAGTTTAATTGTTGATTTTCTTTCTTTCTTTTTGGTAAAAGTTAAGTGAGATTATAAACTTAAGAGGAATACTAAAAAATTGACCATTTTTTACCAATACTGAGGTTTGTATCGTTCACAAAAACTTTCAGTGATTCAAGTATCGTTTTTTTTATTTTATACAAATCTTATATTTTTCTGTACATACAAAAATTTTAATATTATTTCTTTTATAAGTTTATAACGGATCCTCACACTCGTGGATACAATGTATGATCATTTACAGCACGAAATACGCGGTAATAATTGTAAATGTAACGTAGACTGATATGAATTTTAAATATGACGTCATTTCTGTGTAATCAGATAAAAATACTTTCAACGATATAACATTTCAATATCTTGCCGCTGAAATCTGAAATTGCACTGACACTCAAAAATGGAAAAGTAGAACGACCGGTTGCTAATACAAAAAAGATATACTGTAACAACGTTTTAATATTCACCCAAAAAATTTTGTAAGTAAAATTTATCTTTAATATAGGTACGTGTTCGTCGAAGAACGAAGCATTTTCGTTTTATGCTATTTTTGAAAAATAAAAAAAAATTTTGATATATTTTTTGCCAGTCATCGGAAAAAAGTGAATCTATGAATACAGAAATTTTGACCAATCAATGAAAACTTTTGTTATTGGCCCTTTCTTATCGAACTCGCGAGTGTCCAGTTCTAGTCCGGCTTTGTAAAACTTCACATTGTTTTGTCAGTATTCGTCTAGTAAAAGGCCATTGTACAGGTGAACTCACCTCTTATATGAGAATTGTCTATTTACTCGATGTTCCATTCAGAAAAAAGTCATACACGTTCTTTTCAAGACTTGTAAAAAAAGTGCTGTTCAAAAAGTCATACATTGAAAGAGTTAAAGCTCAGTGTTTTTTACTGAAAATTGTGCAAATTTACACCTGTTTTATTAAGGAATTCTTTAAAAAATTGAACTTTTATCACAAATAAAATAATTGTCTGTCAAAATATGCAAGGTTAAATCAATAGCAATAAATCGAATGAATCAATTCGTTATCGTATTATACTAACTATATCTGTATTCCGATTTTATTCATTATCAACGGAGTGGAAAACTGACCTAAATTTAGCGAACTTTCTTGCTTCGGTAAATTTAATCAATCGTGGACACAGTGTCACATTAAATCAACCTAGACCTTGATTTCCCAAGATTGTTATCCCAATATAACCGACCTACGTTCATTAATTACACGACTATCTTTAAAACTAGAACATCCTCCCCATCGATTAAATCCTCAACAATCTAAAAGCAACATAAAGTACTCAAAAAAAAACCTCTAAAACCTCTTAAAAAGGTGGAATCCTTTGGTGGAGCCGCGCATAAATAAAGCTACAAATAGAGCCAGCGTAGTCGCCGCGGTATTGCCAGCATTAAAGTGAGAGAGAAAGAAAGACAGACTTCGAAACGTATACTAACGCGACTGGCGCCACCTCGGCTTTGAGACCGGTCTCCCATGGACCCTGCGTGTGTGTATGTGTGTGTGTGTACATGCATCTCAGCGTCGGCGGGAATAAATTCGCCCCGCTACAGGGAATCTGCAGCAGCATGAGAGAGCAACTCGTGCGTCTTTCCGTTGCGCCATTTTCTGCCGATAAAGGAAGAGGCAAGCGAAAGAGAGTAAGAGAGAGAGAGAGAGAGAGAGAGAGAGAGAGAGAGAGAGAGAGAGAGAGAGAACGAACGAGCGTCCTTTACGATCGGAAATTTGTTTTTTTGCTGGGATTATTGGATTTGCGTATCGAGGGACAATTATTGCGCTTGTGCCAAGGGATGGGAGAAAGCGAGAGAAGAGGTGATAGGTGGTGAACGGATGCGAGTTGGGTACGAGGAAGTTGGTTTTCGTTTACGAAGATAATATTGTAATTAGGGATGCATTTTTATGCATTATGTCGATGCTAATGCATGCGACACGTTAATATTTGCATTAATACGAAGTAGAAAAGTTTTTTAAATTAAAAACATGTATAGATTCGTAGAGTACACTGTTTCATAACTGGTTAAGAGTAATGAATATTAATCTATCATATTTTTTTCACACGAGGCATTTTTTTACATAGTCAAATAATTTAAAAATTGTTAATGAATTTAGTTTTTAAAGGAATTTTTGAACAACATTGCAAAAACATATTTTTGTCAAAGTGTAACAATAAACGAAATATTTTAGTAATCAATTCACAGAAATGCTAAGTAAATATTAGAAATATTTTAAAATCAAGGTATTGTGCACCATATCATTATTTTATTCATAATAAAAAAATCGACGTTGATAATTATTACGACATCCATTTAAATTTTATTTATGTATTTTAAATTAAAATTTGGTTTTTATAAAAATAATTCCCAACTTAGAATGGTATTTCACACTGCGAATTGATTCTGTTGAAAAGAAAAAATAATTAAATGTTTTAATCAATGCACTTGCTGCATTATCTTTAACAATGGTATTATAAAACATCGTGATTTGCTTTGTTACAATTTACAAGATTAATGTAATTATTTCGCCCAGTATGGAATTAAATTTTTTTCTGCGAGTCTCTCTTCAAAAAGTGCTTCGTCAGCTAAACATGAGCTCCAGTCACGTGAAATCTTTTTACAATTACGCTCATTATAATTAGGGAAGTACAATGTGTGACAAGAATTAAAGTTTTTTATTTTAAACGATATCTATAGTGTCTACACAAAGTTGATAGAAATTATGGGAAAACGAATTGTTTGGAAAATTCAATCTTATTTAGCTTAAGTATAAATCTATTATAAGAATCAATGCATAAATTAACTTAAAAATATTATATTCTTTCCTCTTTTTACTCGTATCACACGTAAAAAATAGTGCACTGTTTTTAGACACATTGAGTTAAATAATACAAAAAGGCTAATTCTTCAACGGAAGTGACGTCTACGACTTTATTCTTATTCACGTATCAAAAATGCAAAAGAAAGCTATTCTGAATGACACTCTAATATTAAAACACTTTACGTGTGTTCTTACATCAGAAATAATGGAATAAACAAATTAGGAAATGTATAAATCGATACTGCTGATTTTCCAATTAAAATGTATTCACCGCACAACACTCACATTTATAAATATACACCGTATTGAGAAACTATAAAATACATATTATGCTTCTCATTAAACAGTACACTTCGTTGATATAATATTACAAACAGAAGAGATATCATGATGACATCACGCTTACATAGACTTTCTAACGTTTTTCCCTACAAAGGTCGCGCATCTTTCAGAAAGTTACCAAAAAACCGTCCTTCTACGGGCATTGTGAAATCTCAGTGTCTCTCGTGGCAATAGTGAAATCCACGGAAACGATCGCGTTTGAGTAATATACAACCTCAAAGCTAAATAGCGCGACGCGATCTTACGTTTTTCCTTGGAACGGTAGCATCCGTCCTTTCCTGCGTCTTTTTTTATAGCTTACATGTATACTTATTGATCAACGAGTACACGGACGGGTCTTTCACGCAGCTTTGAGTTTTGGTCATGCCGAAATTTGTACAGAAATGTAAAGTTTTGAAAGCGATTTTAAGGTTTAACGAATAATTATACGAAGAAACAGGATATCATCATATGACTATTATGTAAAACAATTATTGTTTCATTTAGTAAATGGTTTATCAACAGACAAAAGAACAAAGCTTTTTTACAGAATTAGAAACACTCGGAACGAAGGTTCTATTATAAGAACAAGAAGATACTTATTCGACTTCAACGATCTACTGATATGTTGACTATATTAGCGAATCTCAACTTGACCAAAATAGAGCAGAGAATCTCTTACACGCGCATCGACATACATATATAATATATGTAAACATAGCTTCAGCTAACGAATCATTTAATTCGACTAACTTATATCATTCAAATTATTATCTTTCTTATTAAACAAAGAACACCCAGACCTTCCACATATCTGCATCAGTGTCCGCATGTGTACACGCGTACTACGTGGAAAACCGCACGCGCGTACGTATTCGCTCGCGCGAAAATAACAAGGAGAATAGGTGTGTATATATATACATGCGTGTGTTCTCACACGCGAGAGAGCCTCACAAGCCACGTGCTCTCCTCGCGGTGAGCTCTCTCTCTCTCTTTTCTCTTTCTCGGCCAAGTTCCTTCTCTCGGAGTTTATAAATAGACCCGTTGACGCTCTCTACTCGTCTACTACACTACTAATACTACTACTGCCCGACCGCCACCACAGGTAAGCGTTCTCCCTCTTCCTCTCGTTCCTGAATATATACATACATACACGTATTATACAGACAGCTTTTCCGGGCACGTAAGTGTACATATAATGTGCACGGCTCGATTAGCACAGGCTTTTGCTTTTGGCAGGGTGGAAAAAACCTTTTGTTGGGCGATGAGAGAAAGAGAGAGGGAGAGAGAGTTTCTTACGTCTTGACAGAGCCGCGAGTGTTCGCTCGAAGGGAAGAACACGCGCGATCTCGTCGCAGAGGGGCTAAATATAGAGTTTCTTTAAGATAGAGTTCGATGCGCGCGCGCGCGCTCAGGTGCGGCGAGGTGAGGATGATGATGATTCGTGGGAAGGGCGAAAATAGATTCCTTTTGCGCGTAGGGGCGTCAAAGACGGGTTATGTGCAGGTTGCTGACGTGGTGTGTGAATAATACAGTCGTGTGGATTGTAATATTATTGGGAAATTTCGTGATGACTAGTATATATTATAGAAAAATTGAGATAATTGGAAAACTGATTGTTTGATATTTTGCGTGGAATATCGTGAAAAACTTTGAAGCAAAAGTTACAAGATTTCAATCGAAACTGTAGTTTCTGTTCATAGTGTTGTAAGAAGTTCATAATTTTTAAAATATCACGCTATCTAAATGTATGAAATAAAGTAATGCTATTTTAAAAAAAGAAATAACTTGTAGTAAAAAAGAAGCTTTAACTGCTCAAAAAAATTTCCAAGTTTCTTCATTTTATGAACTTTTTCGTGCGTCGTTTGTTTACAGAATTGTCTGCACCTTTTATGTAACATTATTTTCATTAATACGGAATATTCCGTCTTTTTTCCCCACTAGTTACCATGTTATATAATGCTTTGTAGTTAACAGTAACAATAGACGAAGAAATTAAAAATTAAATAGGTTATAATAATTTATAGGAGAATAAAGCATTTAATTATTCGCTGTTAAAATGATGGTTATTTGATCACGCTTTACGTATGATTTCATTGTAATTTTAATTAAAAGCAATGCACCTCGGTACAATTAAAACTGAAAATGTTTCAGAAAATAAAGCCGAAAAGTTTTCTTATTTTAAATTGGTGGAATTCCGTTCGTAACAGAAAAGTCTATACACAATAACGTAAATAGCCATTTGTGAATTCCATAAGTCGCGAGCTTGCAATTGTTCTCGGGCTTTTTCTTATTTCACGTCGGAAAAGTTTGAGAAACGATATACGGTGTCTATTCGATTTGCGAACAAATACCCGGAAACTGTTTGTTATACTGCACAATGAGTCGCAAATTTCCTGATTTACTTTTTATTGGTAAAAGTTTCCAATCGAAAAGTGAAAAATACCATGTGCTTCTTTTATAAACGCTTTCGCGCGATATTTTTTATTGCACATTGTTGCAGTGTTTGAGGTTAAAATTACTGCGGCATTCAAGAGCTGGACTCAAAATAAATGTTTTCGTTACATTCGGCTGCTTTGTCTAAACTGTAAATTCTTTCGCGTTGACAGTATATTTATTTGTTTATTTTCTGAACGCAGCAGGATTTTAAATAAACACATGTAAATATTTTCCATGTAATTCTAAAACTAATTCTATATGTTTACTCAAAAATAATATGATGGTATGGAGTAACAATGAACATGAAAACAAATTACATTCAGCCAAATCCAACGTAGCGTAGTAAAAATACTTGCCAGAAACAAGTTTAATAAACGCTTTGCAAGCCTCCCATCATCTCTCCTTTCGAAACTTTGCAAATATACAATCGCGTGCACTCTTACCAGGCGTCACACACCGCAGATCCAACGTCGACTAAACTCTCCTTGCTCCTCCTCTCGAACTTTTCACTAAATATAATAATCACACTTTATATCCTTTGAAACCACGACGCGGAATTGAAAGGAACGTCAAAAAAACGCGCGCACTTCTATACGAAAAAGGGAAGAAATCAACTATTCTGCTTGATTTATACGTATATGCAAGGAGCGCGCACGCGTGCGTCGCGACAGGTAACCACTACTGGCCAGCTACTCGACCGGCCAGTCGATTTATTTAAAAAGCGACCTAAACAAAGCTGAGAATGAACGAACGAACGAGCGAGTGAACACACACACACACAAGCGAGAAAGAGAGAGAGAGAGAGAGAGAGAGAGAACGCAAGGTCGGTATTTTTCGCCTCTCGGGCGCTCTGAGTTTTCCCCGCGCTGGTCCGAAATTGTATATATAGGTATATGTGTGTATATATATATATAGGTATCACGATGCTACACTGCATCGGCCAAGAGGCACTGACGCGAAACTGTGCGCGAGTATATAGAGAGTGAGTCCGTTGCGAAATGTTTGTTTTCGAGGCGCTTTTCCACGCTAGCATTGGGATTGGGCCGTGTGTTGTGTTACACGTGTGCTATACGAATGTATGTATGTATGTGTGATATATACGTGCGAGATGGCAGTTGTGGATCGGACAGTAATTTTTATCGACCACTGGTTAAGCAGGTTGCTGTTCTGAGATCTTATTATTCGGATAAGGGCGCTGTCTCGTGAGGTATAGAAAATTGGCAAAAGGGTTGAAACAATATATATATATATATAAGGTTTCCCGAATGGTGGATGTGGCTAGATGCGCTACTTATTTAGAAACTCAAAAGTTTAAACTATAAAACAAAGTACGAAAGTTTGAAGTAAGTAATATAAGACTGCTTGAGTAAGTGATTGATACGAATGAATTTGTATCGAAAAAATAGATAAAAATAGTGTGTAAAAAGATCAACAAAATACTAGAAGTATAATTTATGTGTATTATAATGTATTTTCAAAAGATATGATGAATAAAATAATATTAATTTAAAAATTCAAATAAATGTAAATTGTAGCAATTAATTTGTAGGTGAAGTGTGCATATTGTAAAACTATGTTTTTAGATATAGTTGTATCAATAATATTTTGAAGCACATTCGTTTTTGTATGTTTTGGGAATTGTATGCAATGGAAGGTTGGTTGTGGGTAAATATTTATTATAATTACTAATTTTATTACACAATATTTGCAGGTAAGAGATGTAATTTTAATAATTATTTATAATTTTTTCAGTTTTTAACGAGAAACCTTGTTATATCCAAAATAATATTATTCATCAAAACAAAATAAGTGATAATTTGTAAGACTCCGTTGTGTCTTTTAAATTGTGTAATTCTATATAAAATCTACATAAGCAACTGTACTCTGAAGGCTATGAAGGTTAATGATTTAAAAAAATTATTAGTTCATAAAAATGGTCAATGATTTCCGATGAAATTATACTAAAAAATTGATGAACATGATGATACATTAACAATTTCACTCTATATAGACTGGGACGGTTTACTCACTTGATATTAAATGCATACATAAAAGTTTATGAATATTTATGAATTATGTATAAGTATAATTAAAACTATTAATAATATAAGAATACATAAAAATGGTAAACAATTGTTGTTTTTCTATGCGTTGATTTTTATTTTTTAAAGAGAAAACATTCTATTTTATTTCATACAAAGAATACATTTTTCACAAACGTAAAAGTTTGAAGGCTTCGAATGGCATGGGTATAAGTAGAGTTCACTTCTGCGCTGTTTGTTGCATCCTCTTTAGATTTTCATGTTAGATTGCTGTAGTTTCGTTACGAAAAGTTCGTGCATTAATTCAAGTGCTGAAAAGACTAGCTTCCTTTGTGCTACATTGCGCATTTAACGTTGTTGAAACATTCTTACTCGTATGACTATTAGATACATCGATTTTCTTTAAACTGTAATATTACTATAAATATATCTATAAATTTTAACGATTTTATAACGTGCTGTAATAGAATTATCTTTCAAATAAAAGCGTTAACGATTTTTTAATGAAAAAAGTATGCAAGTGCAGACGTCAGTACGTATTATGCGTTATTACGAAGTCAGTAAAATTATAAGAGCTTTGAACATTAATTTCGTTGCATAAAAGTAATGAATAATTATAAATATACAATGTGAGCAAATAAAATATTAAATTATTTGTCGTAACTCTGTTCGTTGTATAACAGTAAAAATGTATGGAAGTTGTTGCAGCAAAATTCATATAAATATGGATAAACCAATTTGTGTAAAACATTTCTATTAGTACCTATACACTTATTTTAATGCTGCGCAATTCAATTTGTTGTATTGTAATATTTACATTTTACTACCTACTGTGATATAAATAAATCTATACTGTCCCTCGTGCATAATAAATTACAAAATATTTATTTTCATATTATCATAATTATAAAACATTTCTATTTCTAGGTATCTATATAGTCTACATGTTTATCAAAAATATATTACAATCCTATCTTCGGAAACTCCTAAACCATTCAGACAAGGGGGGAAGCAAAATAAACGAAATTTCAATAAATAGCCATTTACTTTACGCTTCACTGTAGAGCTACAAGAAGTCCGCGGGCTATAAAAGAAATAACTGTTTTTCCAATAGACCGACGGTTCGGCGGCGGCTGAGCTGCTGCCGCTTTTTCCAAAGCACTATAGTTCTCTCTCTTCCTCTCTCTGCACGCGAAGAAGAAACCCAGCGATTAAACTTAAGCAGGGGGATAAAACATCTCGCGAATTCTGCCACAGAAACGTCGAGTGGCGAGGAGAAAAGTGGAAGGAGGGCGGATTTAATCCGGCGTTAAACGTCTTTACCCCGAGCGCGCGCGTGCACGCCTCGGCTAAAAATCGAAGCTAATTGCTCCGTCTCCCCCCCCCCCCTCCTGCTACCGCTACCGACCGATCGGGTCTTACGCTTTGTCGGATCGACGTTCGGCAGCTGACTTTAACTTGGCGCACTCCTAATTACCGAGCGGCGTTTCTTCCCCTTCTTGCGCGTTTGTTATTAATTGGAGTGTTTCACGGCGCCTCTTGCACGTTGTATTTTTCGTTGGCACGCTGTGGGATGAGAGGAAATTGAAATTGTATTCTGACGTGTGGCGATTGTTCGAGAAAGTACGTTCAGTATATGAAGGAACACATTTGGAGGCAGGTTAATCGACGCTGAGATAAGATTGTTTATCGAGGAAGATTTTTAGGTCGTTTAGAGTGTTTTGGAATTTTTTTTTATTTTTAGATCTTTTCGGGTGTAGTAACACTTATTTCGTTGAACTAATAAAGTTTCCTGCGAAATTCCGAGATAACGTGGAACAGAATTGTTTTCCCGCTAGCTAATGGCTTACTGAATTCGTGAGAACATGATATTGAACTATGTACAGTTGTCTTTTTAGAATTCTCATGTACAGTACATAAGTGGTGGGAAAATCCATTTAAATAATAGATTATTAAAAAATTTAATTGAAAAGAAAGAATATTCGTGTAAAGTTTTTCGAACTTTCGAATATTATTTTTCAATCACTGATTATTATTCAATTAATGAAAAGGAACGTCTTACTGTATTAATTATTTTTATAATAGACTTTTCCATAAATTTTTATTTATTTCTCTGTGAATACCATAATTTTTTTGTAAGAAAGATCATTTCAAAAGTTTTATTATATAATTAATTAAATATAACATAATAGTAGCTACAGCATTATAATAATTATAATTTGTAAATTCGTTCCATCTGAACAAAAGTGATTTGTACAGTTAGATTCAATAACACAAACAAAGAAGTAATTGTTTTATTGAAATAAAAGTTTTCAAAGAAATCAGGAGAAATTCAATCGCCGACAGACAAGCTCATCTACATAAAGCCGTTCGACATGCAAGAGCAATTTTGACGTTTCCCCACCCACACATACACACGCACACAACTCGTGCGCACATTCTTACGATTAGCTCACGTGCAAGCGCACGTTGCTCGCTGATTATCAGAAAGATGTTATCACGTCCTGCTACTCGCAGTCACGTGCTAGTGTATATATACGTACGTATTTATACATACGTATACGCACACGTTTATATACTATACGTACATATATACGCTCGTTGCAGAGCAGTCGATTTCACTAGTCGAGCCTATACCATTATACGTGATAATGCGCGGGTGTTCACGAAAATAGACTCACGAGCGAATTTTCGTCACTGCTGCATAATACGCCCACGCGTGAGGAATTCACGTTTCGCGCCGGTAATTGACTTTGCGCGCCGTGAGCAGGCAGATGCTACTCCCGATAAGGGTGCGCACGCGAATTGAATTAAGCGGGAGTTCGTGGTTTTTATAACGCGAACTCGCGTGTAGGTGGGCGTCGTGTGTATATATATATATGAGACATATGGATAGAGAGAAAGAAAAAGGCACGGCACACCACGTGCTTCGAAAAACCAATAAAAGTTCGATTAGCAGTTTATAAGCGCCGGAGGTGTTTCCTCGCGCGCATAGTCAGCTGTTTTAGCGTCACGTGCTCCATGGCAGGTGCCGGGTCGAATTGTGACATATACATTTTTCGAGAAATCGCTGTTGGAGACGTGACATTGAATATATATCGGTATATAGTTATCGGAATGATAACATAATTTTCGGCGATGACAAATCAATTGCGATTTCGGGAATCGATCTGCGGTTTGTTAATGCTGTGGAAGTGTAGATATGGTGGTATAGAGTGAAAGAGAAGTATAATATAATGTGGTAGAAATTTTGTGTGGGTTATCTACATCATTGGGAATGCAACCGGGACGGTTTTTCGTTTATCGAGGTAATTGACTTTCTCAGATGCCGCTCGATAACAGTAACGCCTGTGTTTAGGAATTGCATTAGGTGAATAATAGTGTTTCTTTGCGCGTATAATATTCTGTTTTAGTATTTCCCATGATGAAATATAGAAGTTATTATGTTCTAATGTTACATTAAGATTTTAATAATGTTTCACATTTGGATCTAAAATTACGGTATATAATGGGAATTGAACAATACTCCTCAAAGAACTGTTCTGGGCCCAACGTTCTATTTAACTTTTACGGCAGATTTACTTGATATGGGATGAATAACCATCGCTATTCTGACATCAAATTCACGTGCAAAAATTGCTTCCTTCTGTTTTTAAAATTATTTGCTAGAAGTATAACAATGATACTAACTGGGAAAAATTACTATTAATAGAAAAACATCTGTTTAAGTCACCTTTATTTTGGGAAAAGGGATTTCTGTAATATTTTTGCATGAACAACTTTTATCTCAATCTGATGAAGAAAAATTTTTGGAATGCTTCTACGTCAGCGTCTTATGTGGAAGGAACATATTTGGTCTAAATGTAAATAGATCATCTTCAAGATTAAAAGCAAGCATAATTGTTGTTCTAAATAGAAAATCGACATTTTCTATTAAAAATAAGCTAATTTTATATAAATCAATAATAACTACTTCAATCTTGGATATAAAAATTGCTAAACGATCCCAGAATAATCATTAAGAAACATTCTAAATGCAGTATGGTTTGTACAAAATAAGATTATAAAAAAAGAAACACATGTTTCTCCGAAAAATATAAGAATAGATTATATCCACATTCAACTCGCTTGGCAATAAATCGATTAACACAAGCTTTTAATGACTCAAGATTTGAACTTGTATGGTTCCACTGCTCGAATTGTATATTATTTAAAAGTGAATAAATAATTTACTATGACACTTTTTCAAATATTCAGAATATAAAGAATTTATGGCAGTTACATTTTTTGTTCCGATTTCCAATAAAAGTTCTACATAATATGACACAGAAAAAGCTTTGTTAAATTATGCCGAAACATATTTATACGCATAAAGTGTTACTGTAATGAAAAATAAAACATTTATAATGTACATAATTGAAGAAATGAAAAATGATTCACTTTGTAACAGTCATGTGCTATAGCAACTATTGTTGTTATTTATTTGAACTGTAAATACATGGTACACTTGTGCAATAAACATCACATAGAAAAATCCTTTACTTTCACGAGTAAAAAACATTTATTAATTCACTCCAAAACAAAAAGCAACTCATAAACGTTAGCTAAGATATAAATAGTTTGGCTAGACACTGCCTTTATCTACCTACATTTATCTACACATAATTTAATCAGATTTTACAAAAGTTTCCTACTTTGATAACGTTCAATGTTTTATCACGTTTCAATAAATATTACACTCGAATACCTACTATTTCCTCGAAAGCATCATTCTTTCCAAAATGCGTGCACTCATTCACACACATGGATCCAAATGAACTATGAAAAAGAGGTGATGACTTGTGCATCAAACGAAACGCAACACCATCTATCTCGTAGAGGAGGACATCTTAGCAGTCGCCCACCAGTCAATTAATCCGCATCGACTAGCGGCCATACCGGACTCAACGCATTAGTGCCATTGTCGCTCCTCAATTAAGCGTCGTCGCTTGCTAGCTCGTGCCTCGAATGAATCACGCTCGCGTCACGTGCGCCAGCAGCGCGCGGTGTTCGCTCGCACGCGACGAGACGATCTGTTTGTTCGCGAGTAAGTATATATACGAAGAGCGATAAGAAGAGCAAATGCGCGCAGCTGTCGGGTATGTGTATATGTGTGTGTGTGTGTGAATAAGCTTGCATCGACGGTTTGGGTTGTAAGGCTAGCCTTGGGTTTGGTCAGAAGTGTCCTTTATTAAAATTTGGAGAGAGGATCAGAAAAATTGGTTGAGCAGTTGAAAGAGATTTTCGTAAAAAGAATTTTATTAGATTAAAAAAGTATTTTTTAAATTCTAAAAAGTTTATGTCACAAGAATGTTAATGAGCTTTTTAAAAACCTTTTTAAAATAAATAGATCAGTTATAGAAACTTGGAGACTGTATCAGTAATATAGAATCAGTAATATACTTGTTAAATAAATTATACGACCTAATTTTTATTTATGAGTTATTTATTACTTGAAGATTTCATCGAATCGTACCAACTTTTAAACAAGTATTTTACGATGGAAGTAAACCACATACTAAAGCACTTCTTTTGTCTTTTTCTACTTATTTACAAAGGACAAAAAGGGGCAAATAACAAATCTACAAAAGTAGAATAAAACTGGCTAAAGCGTTTTCATTTAAGCTGTTTACATTGAAAAATATCGGTTTTTTATAAAGTTATAAACAATTAAACGTAGTACATGGAAACAGTAAAAAATCTCTTAAAGTATATTTTCATTATTTCTTGTACCATCTCTAATTACTTATAGTTTTCTACGAAATCTATGATGTATTGAACTATAAATTGCTTGGATGAAGCCATTTTTAACTTTAAGAATCTTTTTTGTTCATTATAAATCTGTAACTAATAAATCTCGGGCATTTAATGACAATGATAGATGTTCTAATCATTTAAATAATCGTAAAATGTTTAAAAAAAAGACTCTTTTAACAATGTAAAATTCACTTCCACGAATTGCATGTCTGCAAGCGTATGTTCCGTAAAAGTTTCACTACCCTTTTCTAGTTTTCCTTGAAAACTGAAAGGGTGCGCTTTTATACAATGAAAAAGTCATGCCACTTTCATTTCGTAGAATAACTGTAAAAATGTGACGAAATTTTTGTGTAAGGTATACTACACAGAAAGAACTTCCAGGGAATAAATATTACCATGCAATTGCATTATTGATGGGAATATTTTATTTTATCACGATAAAAATTGTGTTTATTGTTTTGTCCCGGAAGCTGATAATTCATGCCAATGCAATATCCACAAGCAATCGATTTTATTAAATATTTATTTTTCAACGTGTCACCTTCGTTAACGAACCTAAGACATAGTTATTGATTTCCTTAAGCTTTGGAATAGCACATTATAAAAGTTGTGCGCAAGCGGCTAAATTATTAGGACAAAAAGGACAAAAAATCGATAAACAAATTGTCTGCTTCTATGAATCATGAAACATCACCTGTTTGCTTATCACTTGCGCACGAAAATGAACGAGCACGTTGCGCATTGTCACGAGAACGCGTAACATTTCAATGCGATATTAGTGAAATCACGTTGTCACGAAAGTAAATATACGTATATTCGTTAAATAGTATTTAGCTAGTTGACAAATTCACGTGTTTTTCTAATAAATGTAATGGGTCATAAAAATATTCTGTAACTGTGTGTTTCAGTTGAGTCAGCGAGTAAATAAGGAACGCGTACGGATGTAAATATATACACGTGAGAACACGTCGACATGAAGTTAGATTTTTGTTTTTTTTTTAGCAATGGTTATTTGCTCTGTAGGAGAGTGTGTCAATATAATTATACGAATACAAAACAATTATATCAACGCTGCTTCCTTTTATGAACAGATAGTGCAATAACCTTTGATGGACTAAAGGTAACGATGCACTCTATACTATGTAGAGCTTCCCGTAATGAAGTTTGTTTTGTTATGTCTATTTTACAAAGCGCTAATGTAAATGTTTGCAGTTTCACGTACAAATTGAGAAATTAAATTAGTGGCATGTTCAAGGTAAATAATATACTTTCGTTCTTATAACTCTTACGTATTATACGAATTATCATAATAATGTACAAATTATCAATTATATTAAAACGCATATACCGATTTAAAGACACTTTACAAGAAATCTATGATACTATAAAAAAAGGCCATCATTAGTTCTTGGTACCAATAATTATTCGTAATACTAACCAACTTTTTTATTTAAAACAACTGTTTTAATATTTTATATTCTCCTCCCCTGTGATACGCGTAAAGTTACTCGATTCCAGGAGCGAATATATATATATAAATATATATAGGGGACGATGTAACATCGGCGGTAATACCGCGAAATAATCGACCGTCAGTCGACAGAACTCGGAGACGTTTAAAAAACGTCGACGCAATCGATTTTCAATTGCAGGGTAGAATTAAGGCTGTGCACGATGCCGCTGCCGCCGCCGTTGCGCCGGTGTATAAAACGCTGAAATTCCCCGGCGCCGCTGCCGCCTGACGTTTAGCTGATACTAAAAACAAAGCAACACGAGCGGCCGCGCATCAAAGTTTAAACAGCTTAAAGCGGAAAATCGACGCACACATACAAAGAGAGAGAGAGATTCACACATTCGTATATATATGTATATACACACAGGTTTGCCTTAACGGCGAATTCCTGGGTAAACTTCCGTACAGCGCAACGATATTAAAATTCCCCGTCCGCTCGGTCTCGCGACGTTCCAATAAACGCGATTCGCGAGCGAGAACAGCAGCAGCAGCAGCACACTTTGCCGGAATGGTGCCTATAGCTGTGCGCGTTGGCTCTTTCTCTCTATCTCTTCCTCTATCCCACTGGTGCGCGTGCATATTTCCGCGTAAACACGAAGCTCGAAATGCGCGAGCGCGTAAGATGTGTCTTGTAGTAGTAGTAGTAGTATTGGTACTTTGGCCTCCTGAATTTCTGTACATTTAATGCGCACAATCGGCCAGCCACACTCTCTGTCTCTCTCTCTAACTCGGCAGTTGCGTTTCCTGTTTCAATGCCAAACTTTTAGTACGACCCTGTGTATATATATCCATTGCCTCTTCTAACCCTCGATTTTCCGATTTGCACGGTTTACATGCACGCATGTACGTGGATATGTACATATTTACGTTAAAGTTATACGCGCCTTTTTTGATGGCTGAACTTCTGATTGAAAAAGTGCACGGGTTCTTCAGAGGTGAGAGAGCAGCCGTGTTGTTTCAGAAAAATGGAAAAGCTTTTTTTATATATATATGTGACTTGGGAAAACAATTTTGCAAAACAAAGAGATCGTAGAGCGCTGAATGGATTTTTATTTGTGTAGTTTTTTTTTATCGGGAACTTGAACACGAAACAAGGTGAATATCACTTTTTTGTATATCTATTTGAATTTGTAAAAGAGAATTTATTCGGTTATAGTTTTGTTTAAAGAGATTGAATGACTGGTGAAATAAACGCAACACACGTGAAACACGGAAGATGTTTGAGTTGCGAAATATGAATAGTCATCAGTAGATATGCGTCGAGTATAGTCAGACAATGCATCAGATTGTACGAAAAGGTATAAATGTCAGTGCTGTTATTTTTGTGGATACTTGTTATTCCTAAATCTATTTTCAGTACTTAACTATACGACTAATTCTCTTGTCAGCAACAAAATATTTTAACATACCAATCAGTTAAAAAGCTCACGTCTGACACATTTAAAAGGCTCGAACATTCTAAATTACACATTGGATATATCCCGTCGGCTCTCCGAAACACTGAATAATTCGTCGATTCGATCTCGCCAAAAAATCTCGGGTAAACTAATTCCGTGATTCAAGTAGCCGCGAGCTCACGCCCCCCTTAAGACATATCCGAAAAGTTTATTTACCCCCGGGGCGCTGAATTATGCGTCTAATCGAACCGGCGCTGATTTATTTAGCATCTGGCATCGTTTTCGCCGCGAACACAGCGAGTACATACACACATACAACGGGTAAGAATATTTATAGACTTGCCAGCTCGAGTCGATTTTAGTTTGTTTCTCGCGGGCGCAACGACGCTGTGAGTAATGAATATTCATAAACCCATCGGAGAGTTCGCGCTCGCTCGCTCGCTCGCTCACGCCGTAACTATTTAGAGAGAACGTGCAAGCTCGCGGCTCAGGCGCCTTGGTAACTCGTAAATCACTCGATCGGAAGAATATAATCCAAGCGAAAAAGAAGTTATTGCCGGCGGCGTGGATAATTCAATCCGATCGATGTACGTCGCTGAGTTAGTGTTATGGAATTCTCTGAAAAAAATATATGTATCACGAGTGTGACGTATAGAGAAACGAGGAGGAGGAGGAGGAGGAGGCGGTGGTAGCACCGATGTTAATGTACGAAGGCTATAAAGGTTTCTCGGAAGATTTTCTTTTCGACCCACTTGCGAACTTGGTAATACGCGCGTGTATACACGTAGCATACGGGGGCGCAGCTTGTGCGAGCGATAGTTTAAGTCGCTAATTTAAATTTCAGTGGGATTATAGAGATCGATTTGGTTATTTAGTTTGGATTGAAACAGCTTAAGACTATGTGGAGTTGAGAAAATATTTTTTTAAATGTATATATTATCGTCTTATGCTATTGATTTTGATAATGTAATGTATCGAGTATATGATATTGCCAATAAGGGTATTGAGAGTTTATTGGTAATTTCAAGGCTTTGTGTAATATGTTCGGTAGTCGCGCGCGTCAAAGGAAATCAAATTTCTATACTCTCATTTACACTTGCACTATTCAAGCTGCTCCTATTTGAATAATACGATATAGTAGTTTATTACATAATATATTTCATACAATAGATTGAAAAGTTTACGACGTTACCTGTTTGAAATGTTCCTGAAACATGTGAATTTAATGTTTTCTCATTATCTATACCACACAAAAGCGTATTGTTTGTATGAATTGATATTAAATAAATCCTCACAATGGAATAAAAAAAATGATTTTTTTCTATTACCTTGTTCTTCCTATATAGAAAAATAAAATGCAATTTATTGTTTTCCAAAGTCTGTGAAAATAATAGATAAGAAAATTCCGATATTTTTCTTCTTCATATATTCCAACTATTAGCACAGTTAAGCTAAATTTCAATTTCGTATCATACATTTTATAGCTTAGACGTACAGAGAAACTTTAGATTAGTTAATGACGTGCCAACTGTTTACACGACTATATTTGACCCTGTTAACGTAAATTTTCCGTAATCAACCCTTTTATGAGCTGTTCAAATACCTCTACAATTAAACAAATATCATTCCCATTTTAGAAACCTTTGAAATATATACTACACTAGCTACACTGAATAAAGAAGATTTTATTGTACATGATGACAGAATAAAGCGACGTTGTAACGCAAGTTACGAAGTTTATATATAGATTTCGTAACGTGACTTGAATTACATTGTTAGAAACTTTCCTAAAAATCTTTTTGGCCAAAAGTTTCTAACAAAAGTTTCCTTAATCTTCTATGCATTAGGGTAATTATCTAGACAAACCTAGCCAAGCAGTGTTAACACAATGTATACTCGGCTTTATTATTAGCTTTGATGTATATGATGTCTATATGTGCTCAAACAGTTATAATGATTAAAATATTAGGTACTTGCAAACCTTTGCCTTTCATTACTAGCGCATGCCGACCTGTTAATGAATGTTCTTTGTTATTAATATAAATGTGACATGAATTACAAGTATGTTTAAGCATGAAAAATAATTGTACGTTTTTTTATTGATTTATGTCTACATAGTTTAATTATTTATATGTCTTATTGAAGAACATTCTACCACGCATGTGCAGTTTGTAGGAATTTTAAAACTTACAAAATTCAAGTCAGAATCTTACATTTATACCATCTTACCAAAAACGACGACTTGAACGGTTCGCCTATAAATTAAACCATTTCAACTTCCTAGAAGACAATTATTCGTGCCCCCTCTTAGGTATCAAAGCCTATGCATACAACCTCATATCAATCGTGAAAAACAATCTTCGTGAAGCAGTGCAACCTTGACAGACTCACCCGGCGCACGTGCAGGCGATCGATGCAGCCTAGCATAGCTACTTTACCCCCTGACTCACGCCGTTATGGAATTCCGCGAAAGATGCACCTCCGTCGTGGAGAATCGATGGCGTTGCATGAATCACATGGATTTTTCAACGCTGCAGTACCGTCGACGGCCAAGAAAATCCTTTTATGAGAATTCATGTCCGCTCTTAATTCATATCAATCTTTGTTAAGGTGCTGCATGGCTCCAGCAGATGTTTTCTATCCTACGCTTTTGCAGAGAGAAAGAGAGAGAGAGAGAGAGAGAGAGAGAGAGAGAGAGAGAGAGAGAGAGAGAGAGAGAGAGAGAGAGAGAGAAACAAAGCGCGCATTCGTTTGTTTGCCGCGGGTGTGACTTTTATGGGGGTTGATATTTCTTCTTGGGTTGTTATGCGATGCTCTCTACCGGTGTTGTGTTTTCTCGAGGATCGAGAGAGTGCGCAGTAAGACTGATTTACAACGAAAATCTGTTGAATTCGAATGAGTAACTTGATGCTTTTGATTAGCTTATATGTTTGTGTTTTCAGAAGTCGTTTTAGAAAAATCTATAAACGAAGAAGATATAAAAAGTGATTCGATAGAGAAATATGATACATAAAGTAACGCAACAAGTTTCATAGCCAAATGTAATAATTACGGAAAAAGAAAGATAAAAGAAGATATAATTAGACGTAAAAATCTATCACCAAGGTAGAAAACAATAGAGAGTATCGAATTCAACCTTGAAGACACTATTCACCCTCTCGAACTATACACACACACACACGCGCGCAACTCAAGTGAGTACACAACCGCAGCATCGCGCAACAAAACAATAAGCCTTTTTAGCGGCTATCGGAGAAACAGCTAGCTCCCGCTCGTTGGAGTCGAGCTGTAGAAACACCGCTCATAGTTACTCTCTCTCTCTCTCTCTCTCTCTCTCTCTCTCTCTCTCTCTCTCTCTCTCTCTCTCTCGCGCGCGCTCTTTCGACACAGCAAAGCTGTTAGGCGAGTTTAGTTTAATTCTCGCGGTAGTCAACACTTCTGACTAAACCCTGATTACCAGCAGTTCCCTTGGCGCTTCAGTCGAAACTCCGAGCGATAAAGATACGTTTTGCTCTTCCGAAGATGGAAGGGGGAGGTTTTACGTGCGAGTCTCGTTCGCCATTCGACAGGAAGAAGAGAGAGAGAAAGAGAGAGAGAGAGAGAGCACAAGAGAGTGAAGAGTTTAACAGAGTTGCGTTGGATGGAGTGAAGTAGAATAGTGGGGCACGTGATGCCGATGTGTAATGTAGTGTGTTTCTGATTTCGAAGACCGAATGAAGTTGAAAGAATATTTTTTGGGGAATTTCGGATGATAAAGATTTTGAGAGGAATTTGCAAGTTTTGAATACGAAGAATTCTGTGGTTTATTGTATTAAAAATTGGTATTTTCACCGAAATAGAATGAATATAAATGAAATATTAGAGTATTTGCTTTAAAATATTTCATGTTTATTCACAATAGTACCTTGAATGATTTTGCTAACAAGCAAGTTATTTATTTACATTGCCTAGATTTAGAATAATTCAAGAGATTACAAGAAGTATTTTGAAGTTAAATTTTACACTTTCAAAAATTTAATTATTTTTTAACTTTATATTTATCGAATGCAGGAACCACTATTCTTTCCTCTAGGGATAACTGTTCAGTTATTTATTCTAGCTGAATAGTATTGCAAATGTGTTAGTGCAAACAGATTTGAGAGTGGATGTAACACTTCAAATGTATAACAGCTTTATTTTATAAAAATAAATGATAGGAAATTTATCACACAATTCATGAATCGATCTAGACATACAATAAAGAATCATTTCATAATAATGATTAGAGTTTAGAAGATAATATAACATTTGCTAGTACTTTAGTGATAAAACTGGAGAAAAGAATTATTAACAGCATATTACTGTTTAAACTTGAGTAAACTTAGAGATATAATCAATAATCTATTTACAAGTATACATCATTTTCAGCTGCAACTAAAAATTAGTGAATATACATAAAATATTACTGGATTTTCAATGATTACACAGGCACACAAAAAATAAAAAGTGGTCTGTTCCAGAAGAGACACCATCATATCCTTATAAATTTAGATGCGCTGATCTCAAATATGACCTCAATTTTGGTCTATCACCTCAGGATTTTGAG
>JAYJLV010045206.1:0-21666 GCA_036873485.1 Torymus texanus
TACCTATGTTTTTCTTAAATAATTATCGTAGTGCTCGGTTAGCCCCATACTGCTCGGTTAGCCCCATTTTACGGTACCCTTCACTGTTTTTGTTTTTCTAAGAAATAATTCATTTTCTACGCACTACAAAACGGCATTTAAACCTAAAACTAGAACTTTGAAATAAAAGTTTATAGAAACCCGAAACACACGCAAGTAGGTTAAATTTAAAAAAGTTCATTGTCCGATATAAGAGGTACCAGATGAGTTTAAAAAAAAAAATTGAGCGCTGGCCTTTAATTTTTTTGTTGAACAAGAACATAAAGCTCCATAACGGCATTTAGCACACGTAAGCGTATATAAAATGAACATTATTTTTAAGCTTTCGGGCTACGAAAATTTCTCAATAAAACTCGCGCCGTTTAGCCGTAATATATGATATTAAAAGAAAAAAAAACATAATTAGCGCAAGTCGTTTCGACGCCAGAAGAATTGCGCTTTAAACGCTCGTGTAAAAATCATTGCACTAAAAAAACAATTATAAAAACAATCTCTTTGATTAACGCCTTACATTTAATATATTTACGAGTACACGGAACTACTTACCAATAAATAAAGATTTTGATTTTGTTATTTTTTCAGAACTAAAACACAATGGGTAAGTTGAGCAGCTTTTAAAAAAATTTATGAAGCACTTAAATTCATATTAAAACCATCTAATGACTTCGTACTTCGCGAAAGACTTTTATAACCCAATAAGACCAATATACGTATACAACGACCAAAATATAGCCAGAAAGAATCAATTATTCTTAACAATATATCAATATCGCATTGATGAATATGTTTTTTCGCCGTCGACTCTCATTATTGGAAATATCGACGAGTCACGCTCTAATGAAAAAGCGTAAAGCGCAGAAAATGACGGTTACGCATATACGACGGAAAGGCAACCGCTGATTAAACACGATAACGCGCCAAGGTGTGAACAGCACTAGCTATAAAACGCCGTCATCGTGTGAACGTACGAACGCACACTTTAATTTTATACAAGTTATCGTGGTACTAGCCCGAGAAAGAAAGAGAAAAAAAAAGAGAACGAGGAAAAGTGGGTGGAGAGAAAGAGAAAGAGAGAGCCGAGTTGGCGCATTTATACATGCGCGAAATGCATTTTAGTGCCGGTGCACTTGTCAAATCCAGAAACGACATGAAAGTGAGAGAGAGAGTGAGAGAGAGAGAGAGAGAGAGAGAGAGAGAGAGAGAGATGAAATATGAATGCAGAGAAAGAGAGCGGGAGACACGACCATTATCAGGGGGATTAAATGAAGAAGGGATGGAGTTGGAGAAGAGCGAAAATTAATTGGGGAAGAGTGTACATGCTGTATATTTGTAAGTGAAATAGCGCAAGGCTGGCTGTATGAGTAACGTGCGACGTTCGTTGGCTTTTTAAGATACTACATTCCGCGCTTGAGTGGAAATATGTGCCACGAGAAATATAAGAAATTAATGGAAGGAAGAAAGCTTGTTTTGAATTAAAAACGTTGTTTTTGCGACGTTTCACTTCCGCGCGAGGTTTCGAAAGATATACATCAGATGCCCGTGTCGTGGAGCGACGGACGAGGAAACGCTTAAATCTACATCGCCGCAGAATTAATTAGCTTTCTTTTCTTCTTTTTGTTGCTGAAATTTTTCTAGTCCCACGGACCTACAGCTAATTACTGTATATATGCAGACGAGAACTCTGCACTTTTGTTTAGATGCCGTAATTCTTTTTTACGTTTGGCTAATTTACTTTATTGCGGAGACGTGAAACGGTGCTTTTTTTGCCGCAATATGGAAAAACAATGTTGTGTATACCCAGGAAAATTCGAGTTTCTTCAGTTTATAATATTGAATTGTAAAAATGCACTTGAAGTTCGCGAAACGCGGTTAGAAACTTTATTTATAGATATATAGTATATACATTTATTAAATATTTCTGAAATAATATATAGAGCAAGTAGTAAGATGCTCCAGATGTAATATAATATACGTATGCTTTCTACCCGCGTTTCCTGAACCTCAACTTTGCAAACTTCTCAGGCAACGATTTTCATTGTGCCGCGTTTGAATACAATGAGGAACTGTGGAAATTTTGAGCTTGCCACTTTAACTGTCAGTACACAACAAGTGAAAGAAATTTTTTAAACTTGAGTGGTCAAAACAATATGCACGTATTGTATGAGTTAACAGGAAAATTTTGTACTGCAAAAACAAGTAGTAATTGTAATTGGTGAAAATATTCGTGGAAGTAATAAAACAAAATTGTTACTTTGATTACAAATAGAATTGTTACAATAAATTTTAATTAATATACTAAGTTATAATAGTATTAGTTTTGATGGGTCAATGAAAAACATTCGACGTAGGTGTTGTGTTTTTTCGATTTATCAGAATTTAATTGCAATTATTAGTTTTTCACTAAATAAAAACAGTATTTTTTTACATCTAAAATTAACAAAAATTTTATTTGAATATAAAAAAATTAATTTTTTCGTTTAAACATCGTCAGAAACATAAAATCATTTAGGGCACCAACCAAGTATAATCTGTTAAACCTTCATGGTTACACCAGCATCACAGGAACTTCCAAGATCATTTTTCACAAAGATTTTGTCCCCTGTGAGGTTTATATCCACGATTTTTCGAAAGTATCACACTCATCATCATAAATTTCACCCTCGAGCTAAACGAGACTATACAACTTTTCTATGAAACGGAAAAAATGTTTCATATAAAAAAACTACGAGTCTATATACGCGAATGACAAAAGCATATTCAAAAACGTTCCTGACTTTCCAAAGAATACGAAAAAATAGATTAACATCGCGTTCGACCTAAGCACTCTACGCTACTCCCCTCGAGAATCCGTCAAAGCATTCTCATCCTCAAAAGCCAATTCGACCGTCTCGCTGTTAAACCACAACAGCTATAACTGCCAGCTAACCCTATACAGACATAATCGTAACACCTTACGCCAACAAGCACACGCGCATACACCCATGCACGAGGGAAGGCTAAATCATCCAAGTTCGGGCAGCTAATTGCCGCTATAGGGTGAAACGTGGAAACGCGTTTCTCGTTATACTACACGCGCGAGCGATAAACACAAGCGTAGAGGACGGGAAGAGTATGAGCACGGGAAGCGACGGTGCTCGACCGCCGCGTGGAATTCGATTAGGAGTCGCCCGTCGTGAGCGGCGACGTGACGGTAAATTAATAAAGTCCGCAGAACTCGGGAATTTCCGCGACAAGTGAGTCGAGAGAGGAAGAAGAGTGCTTTGGTATAGAAAATTTTTTATCAGCAGGGCGACGATGCGTTTTAACAAGGCAGAGGCAAGAGCATCAATAATGTATGTGTACGAGTGCGACAGTTTTTAATTTAAGTTATTTATAGAAGGAGGTGAGGCTGATCGTTGTTTTTTCTTTTCACGAGGTTGGGTTGGCTCACCGAGTTCTACTGCGATAATCTGATTTGTTTGTTTGGCAAGCGAAGAAACTGTTCGCCGATCGGGTTTGATGATTGAATTGAATGACCGGACAGCAGTGTTTGTTTTTGCAAGACGGTGCGAGAGTGTGAGAAAAGAAGCTCGGTGTTTCTGCGAAATCTCAGTTTTTTAATAAACTGTAATGTCAGATTCGAAGGAGTTTATGAGAGAAAAGAGGGAGAATTTAATTAGAAAAAATTTCTTTCGACGAAAACCTGTTTTTAAATATAGTTATAGATATTATTTTAAGAGAATTTTTATACTTTGTAGAAATAACTGGGAAATAAATCTTGGAGCGAGCTATTTCGCTACACGAAATGTTACGAGGTAGCCCGTGTTGTATTTTGGCTGAAACTGATTTCAAATTTAGATAAGCTTTGATGCATCGAAACGTCACGTATGGCCAAGATTCGTTGACGTACATTCTTACACAAATCTAAAATGGACTAAAAGAAAACAAAATAGAAAAATATTCCGTAACGCGAACTGTTTAGAAAAAAGAAAAGAAGAAAACCTTTTCATTGTGTGATCGTTTGGGCCATAAATCAATTTCCTCATAAATTACATAGACCGAAATTCAAAAACCCAATAGATATTCCCTACCTATATCTATATATGTGTGTGTATGTGTGTGTGTGTGTGTGTGTGTGTGTGTGTGTGTGTGTGTGTGTGTCTGTGTGTGTGTGTATATATGTATAGGCCGGTAAATTGCGACTTCAACTAGGCGGGACGAGAGAGCGACCGCACGAGCGAGGGTGTCGTGTGCGCGGGAGAGAAAAGTTCTCAGGACGCTCGCTCGAAGACAAGTGAATTTTAGCCGGTCTGACCTTTTTAACACCTTTTCTCCCTCTCTCTCTCTCTCTCTCTCTCTCTGCTACTCACTTACTCTTTCTCGTCCGAAGCGCCCGAAACAAAGAAAGAAGCGGCGCGAGTCAACGCACACGGCCAGACCTATGGGAGGGATTAGAGAGCGAGGGCGAAGTTGAGTGATGAATGGGAGAGCAAAAGTGTATGTGCATACGAAGTGCACGCGACGCCTTTTTTCCCCCTTATCAAGTTAGGGTGATTTTTCTTCTCAGAAAATTTTTTTTATGCCCGTCCCTCCTCTTACCTACCCCAAGAGAACGAGAAGACGCTTTTACGAGAGTAAAACGTTGTACTTGCGAGGGTCTCCGGCGGCTCGTGTGTCCGCTTAATTAATTGGATTCCAGAGGTTTCTGCGGCTGATTTTCACGTTGTTTATGTACATACATATATGAAAAATTGTGGTTTCCTTAGTTTGGGTAAACATCTGTTACGTACAAGTTAATATTTTAGTAACTAATAACTGTAGGAGGAAGCTAGTGAAGCAGATCTATTGTCAGAGTATAAAATGAGGAGATGCTTGAATAATTAACTTTCCATTTTTCTGGGCAATGTGCGGTAGGAAAACTATGCAACGTTAATGGTACCGTCTTCTAACTTGTACATAAGACGTTCGCGCTGTAAAGCGAAGGTTTATTACGCATATAAAGAACGTACAAAATTGATGATTTTGCGCTTCTCTTTGTCTTGCTGACTTACAAGACTATGTCGACTATGTCGTTGCGAGGATAAAAGAAAAACTGCTGGGAGAGAAGAAATTTGCGGCAGAATAACGAAGGGCCGTATAGTTTTTTTTTATTATTATTTGCATGAATATATTTTTGCAATAAGTAGACTTTTTCCTGAAATCCTATCGCATGCAATAAGATGTAAAGCTTTTGAATATTAAAAATACTTTTTCAAGAATATTTGTATAATATAGAGTATTTAACAAGCTTGTGAAAATCTATCGGTATAACGAAGAAGCCAGTAAGGTACAAAATGAGCAACATCTAAGAAAATAAAATTACATAGCTACGTAAAGTTCACATTTATTTTACTCAGAAATCGCATACCACATAAAATAAAATATTTAAGTATATTAGATATGTTCCAATTAAAAATAATTTGAATAAAAAATATAACATGTAAAAAATAATTATTAAATTCTACATTTTCGACAGTTGATTGACTCTAAAGTGGCAAGTTCGTTTTACTTTCAAAAATATCGGTAGAATTTGTATTTTGAAATGTAGAATCTCCAATCTTAAATAGTAGAATTTCCATTAGTAATCCATTTTGCATTGTAGAATCCCCATTCTTGAAAAGTAGAATTTCCATTCTCTATTTTTTTTAAGAGTAGAATTTTACATTTTCGGGAAAATGGAATTATTATTTCACTGATACAATTGATTTTATTGTTTTATTTTTTTCCGCGAAACTCACAATTTTAACACTGAATATTATATACTATGCCTTACTTTTTCAGACTCCACTGTCTTGAATGCATCTATACAGAACTAAAATGACATGTAACTTCCTCTATTTTTCATTTTAATGAATGGAAGAATAATGGATGTATTTTTTGTTCATTTTCAGTAAACCTACAGCTATATACTAGATAATTAATGTAACATATTGCCATCAAGAAGCATGCAAAACATTTAACTTTCTAAAACTATATATATATATATATATACACACCTACGCACACAAAGCTCTTTCGCGAATATTAAATCGCAGATTTCGTATAAAACCTATTGAACCGAATCATAATACCATCATTCATAACATAACCCCCCCCCCCAAATATCTCTCATAATGAAATAACTCAAAGCAGAGAGCGCGAGGAAGACGCTGCGGAAAAGTCCAATCAGCGGGAAAACGCGGAAGTCCTAACGCGCATAATTGCTCTTACAGCTCTCTATATATCCGGGCGGTGATAAATCAAGGTCGCTAGCTGATATAAAGCTTGAGTTACATCTTATATCGCTTTACAAGGCTATTCTGCAACGCCTGCCGCTCGCGAAATTAGTTCCTCGCGGCGTTACTTCTTCGTTCCCTTAATATCTCATCTCTGACGTGTCGTGCAAAAGACGAATAAAAAAAAAATAAAAGATAGAGGACCAAGAGTAAAAGAGTGAGCGAACTTATCAATTTCTGGCCGACGGTGTTTCTGTATATAAGTATCGAAAAAACTTTTTACATACGTCGCGTTCGATTCCACACTGAGTGCATGTTTGTCCTCGTGAAATTGATGATTTTGCTCGTGTGTTTGTGTGCGTGCGTGTGTGTGTATATGCGCGTAGGGCTAATGGCTCGCATCATGAAGTAGTGAGGCTGCAGTTCTTTGAATGGAAAGCTGAAACTTAATCTAATGGATGGACGGGACATCGTATGCCGTTGCTACTGCTTCTATTGCTACTGGTTGTCGGGTGAATTAGACGTCTGGCGATTTGTTTGTACCCAACCGTATGTAAAGCTACAAATCGATTGATAAGTGAGAAGATATGGGGGGCGGTTTATCTGTTTTGATTTATACGAAAACGTTCGTATTTTTTCATGCTCCGTTTATTTATTAAGCTGAAGATATAAATTTGATTAAAGTCTGAGTAGACGGGATAAGGTATTTTAATAAAATTGTTGATCCAGTTTGGTAAATATACAATATGGCAGTTAGAAACTGAACTCTACTATATGCGATTTATAATAAACGTTTCATTTTAAAGCGCTTACAAAGCAGGTAAAATTTTCATCGACATTGGAAACATATACAGCATTTTACAGAAAGATCGTATACTGACATTACCGGCGTATGAAAATTTGATTTGTCCTGTTTAATGAAAGCTGTAACTCAAAGCAACTCGCATTATTTAATATACTAAATACAACGAGCTAAGCGACAAACTGAATGTTACAGTATTTAATCTTTAGTTACTAAATTATAAAGCTTTTGAAGCATTAAAATATTAAATACGTTAAATTATAAAGTTAATATTTTGTAAAGTAAAAGCTAAAAATTTAACATAAATTTTGAAGATGAGGCAAATTATTGTAAAAGATGCTCAGGATTACTGTGAATCACCATAATTTTGACTTCTTTTTACTTGTTTTACTTCCATTTACGCCTCATGCTAATTTCCCCTTAATTACAATTTACTCTGACCAGTATTACACTTAATTATATACGAAATTATAATTTTCCAAAACCTTTTCCCGCCAAACATCAAGCTAACACTTCCATGCTGTAAAATAAGTCGATCTTCGGTCCGGTACCGACAATCGTTCTATATTAGTAACACGAAAAATGTCGAGTCGTGCATTGCCGAAGAAAAGTAAAATCTAGCAGAGAAAGAGAGAGAAAGAACATACACGTGTTATACAGGATTTTCGAAATGTTCCGGACCCCCCACTTATAACAAAAAGTAAGTACTTTGGAAAAAAATGTTAAATACAAAAGTTGTTCGGTTTTGAAGGTTGAACTAAATGGTGACCTTAGACTTGTCATTTATTATCATTTTCAAGGTCATTTGAAGTTCATGTTCAGTTTTTTAAAGTAGGGACCCCTATTTTTTATTTCGGATTCTGAAAGAGCACAAAATTTTACATCTGGATATTCATCCACGTTATGGCTCAAAATGACCTACAGAGGTCACTTAGAGGTTAAATGTCTATTTATTAGCAGAAAGCCAAGAAATTCTAATGCAGAATTTAGCGCTGTTGCAGAATGCAGAATTACAACTGGAAGGCTCAATTTGAAAAACTAAAGTTAACCATCAAATGACCTTGAAAATCAAGGTCAATGTCAATTTAACGTCACCATAAAGTTTGTTCTACAAAATCAAATTATTTAGTATTGGTGAAATACGCCCAAAGTTCTTAATGATCGGGATTTCTTGATTTTCTGCTTCTAGTCATTTAACCCCTAAATGACCTCTGTAGGTCATTTTGAGCCATAACGTGGATGAATATCCAGATGTAAAATTTTGTGCTCTTTCAGAATCCGAAATAAAAAATAGGGGTCCCTACTTTAAAAAACTGAACATGAACTTCAAATGACCTTGAAAATGATAATAAATGACAAGTCTAAGGTCACCATTTAGTTCAACCTTCAAAACCGAACAACTTTTGTATTTAACATTTTTTTCCAAAGTACTTACTTTTTGTTATAAGTGGGGGGTCCGAAACATTTCAAACACCCGGTATATGTATATACACCTGTAAGGTATAGCCGCAGCCGCAGAAGGTCGAAGCCGTGAAGAACGCTGGCCAACCTTAAAATTCCAGCGGTGCACTCGGATGTCGCGCTTGCTTGTGCCCGTCGCGAAAGGTAAGTAAGTAAACGTTGCGCTCAACACTCGCCGCGTCTTAATCCGGCGACGGTATATAGCGGACGCGACGATGCCACGGCTCGCTGCTCCCATTTTCTGCCTCGGAAAGATCGAGCGAGTTATTCGAGGCGGCGCAGAAGGTGGAAGAGAATAGAACGAGTTGTAGCGATGGGGATGACTGAAGGTTTGATTTCGGCTTGAAAATGTAGATTGTTGCTGTAATTGTTGAAAGTATATGTGGTTTGGATTTAGTACAGAAAATTACATTTACGAGTGCTGGGATAATGTTTTGTGATATTAGCAATGATTTTATAAAGTTGGTTGATCATTCGTAACTGGTGCAGTATAACATTAAAAATAGCCATAAGTTGAAGGAGATCCGAGAAAGTTCGAGTGAAATTATTCATTCATACAAACAGTTTTATTAAAAGATATAAGAAAAGCTAGTTTTGCACATTTCTTATGTTCTTTGTGAATGTTAAAATCATCTAGCCTCTTATAATTACAAACCCTCATAGCGTAAATTACTCCATGAGTTAGTGTTATTTTATATTGAAAAATTATCAAAAAATATCGTTACGTAGAAAAAAATAACTTTTAAAGCGGTATAAATCTACGATCGGATTTTATTGTTAAATATCTATTGTACGCTTTATCACAATAGTTTAACAAGAACTTTTGAAAAGGTCCCAAAGAAAAGAAAATTGAAATTGTGAATAAAATGCAGGGATGAAAATATAGTCTATTGAAAAGTATTGAAATGTTCAAACAAAATGAAAGAGTCGTTTATGACTCTGTGAAAAGCGTCGGTTTAATTGGATAGTCACTATCAGAACTACATAACACATACACACACATGAGACCATTCAATGTGACTGTTATGTTTTATTTCCGATTTAACTTTTATACTTGTTTGTAAAAAAATGTGTTTAATGCATTCTTCGGTTTCCAATGTAACATTGATAAATAAAGACTGATAAAACAAATATAATATGAATTATTTTATGAGGTCCAAATTCATGAAATCTATACTATAATATTTACTCAATTTTATCCCAACGCAAGTAGTGCAAAATATGGCTTAAAAGTAAGTTAATCCAGTAATAACAGAAGAAAACAAATTGTTACGAAAGTACAGACTACGTTACAGTTTATACCCTTGAAAACGGTTGAGGACATTTCTATCTTTTCTTATATTAATTGCAATATAAATCTTAGGTCGATCAACACAACAGATTCGAGATCGCAGTTACTGATTACGCACGCTATACTAAATATACCAAAATTTCCCCTTTCAACTCCAATACGAAGACCCTACACAAATACTTTTCTTTATTCTGCTACCCATGAAAACTCAATTACCAACATGAAACCAAAAACAACCCCACGATACCAACTCCCAATCACCCCTGAAAAATGTACCCTCATCCCCAATTAAAATCGGTCCAAGCATTCATCCCCACAACACCATTCGTACCCTTAAACGCTATATAAACCCTAATCTACATACCCGCGGAGCACTCAAATTAATCGACGCACGCTCTCTTTTTCTCAAGAACTTCAAAGCTAACCCCGCTCCTCTCTCTCTCACCTCTCTGTTATTAAAAAACCATCGCCGAAAAACATTATCCAAAGAGGCGCGCGCCGCCGCCCGCGTACACGAGTGAGTCTCGCGCGCTCCCTCACTCGCGCTCTTTCATCAAACTCGACCGCCCTCGCGAGTGCATTCACCGTCTGCACTTAACCCCCTTTCGCCAAGCGATAGAGAGAAAGAGAGAGAGAGAGAACACAACCCTACTGCTTCCCCCTCCCTCTCTCTCTCTCTCTCTCCACCCTCGTACATATGCATCATCACAAAAGAAAAATCTTTTCGCCTGCTAAAGCAGCCGCGTTCCCTCTCGAAATTGATAACGAACGTGAGGAAAATTAGGCAAAGAGTTCCCCCCTTTCCCCCCCTGGCCCCTTGTTTACACGAACAACCACTATTCTGCTCGTATGGAGACAACATTTTCCATCTACATCTACATACTTTACGAAACGCTATTAAAATATCGCTGCTAAAACTTTTAACACGAGAATCTACACACATCCATATATATACGCGCATACATTCGTATACATATATACACCTCGCCCTATTGTGCACGCCGCGCGATTTCTCCTTAATCGATATTACGCGCGCCGAGTCCTTTCTTCGCACGCTTGGCGTCTCTCTCTCTCTCTCTCTCTCTCTCTCTCTCTCTCTCTTTCTCTCTCTCTCACGATGTAAATTATACGTTAATCCCCCTGGATCGCGCTACTACTCGTGCCGGCGGAGCATACCCTGTCTTGTACTACTGCGCGCACGGATACTCGCACAATACAGAAATATATATATATATATAATCGTACAACGTGTGCACGTATATACATAGCAGACGACGAAAGTTACTACTACTGCTATAGGTACTACTACTTCTCTCCCTTGCACGTCGCGCGCATAAACACAGGGAGAGAGTGAGTGAAGAGGAGGAGGAGGAGGAGGCGCACGCACGCACGCCGGCCATGTCGCGCGCGCGCCTGCTCGTATAGGGGTTATATAACCGAACCGCCAGCCAGAGGGAGTAGAAGGAGGAGTAGGTCTGTGCGCATCTCTATGTATGCGTATAGAGCTATATATATATATATATATATATATATATATATATATATATAAGTGTGTATGTGTGAGTGGTAGAGGGAGCGTGCAGTCGAATGTTGTGTCCGCACCTTCTGCTGCTGCTGCTGCTGCGACAACGTCGACGCTGCTGCTACTGCTACTTGGCTGCCTCTCCCTGAACACGCGCTGTCTCGTGTGATATATTCTCTCTGTGAAGCTATTGCTACTGCTGTTACTACTGCCACTGTTGCACCCTCGCACTGTTCCTCTATACTCTCTCACGATATCTCCCCGAAAGCACGGTTGAAGCGCGTCGTTCTGTTTTAGAATTTTTTTTTTCGAAAACTTTATATAGCCATCATAGGAAAAAAAATATCCACGCGACAACAACACTATATGTGCGTGGGAGTATGAAGAGAAGTTAGGTTACCACGACACACGACCGTTGTATCATAGCACGCACTCTCTCTCTTTCTCTCTTTCTCTCTTTCTCTCTCTCTCTCTGATGGGTTGTCTCGCGCGCGCGCACTGACGGTAGGCGACTGACAGCGACGGGCGGCACGCGCGGCGACGATAACGCGGGGGCTACCGGGGGCCGACTACGGCCGAGTCGAAGGGGGCGCGTGCATGCCTATACTACCCCCTCTCTCTCTCTCTCTCTCTCTCTCTCCCTCTTTCTCTCTCTCTCTTTCTTTCTCGGTTCTCCTCCTTCTCCCACCCTGGCGAGAGATAAGCGGCGCGCGCAGCTGCTTTGCACTCAAGAGAGAGGAACGCGGGAGGGCGAAAGGATGTGATGTGTGCGTGATGTTGTTTGTTGTTGTTACGAGGATCTCACGTAGGTATAGAACTGTTGTATATACGATGAAAGAGTTTGGATAGTTATATATGGTAGACTTGGTTTTTACGTAGGTGAGGGTAGAAAGGTGATGGAGCGGCGACGAATGTGTAAGTTTTTCAGATTGGAGTGATAATAAGCGAGAGGGATGATATAGTGAAGGTTATGTTGGCACGCGAAAAATTATCGAGTTAAATCGGTGCTAAACGATAAAGTGTTAAGTATATAGCAGAGCGCTGAGCCGCTAATTTCATACCAATATTATATAGCCGTGCGGAGAAATGAGAGCGAAAGCCAAATATTATCATCGCACGCGTATATATATATGTGTATATACACACACACACACACACACACACACACAGGAGCGCACGGTAACGGTCCATGTGTGTCAAAGTAGGCGCGACACCGCCCTCGAGCGAAACTTTCCCTCTCTTTTCTCTCAACCCCTCCGCGCGCGTGCGTTCTCGTCTCGCTGGAAGCTTTGGGAGGGAAGGAGATGAGAAAAAGGAGTGCGAGTGAGAAAGAGAATGATGCAATTGCGCATGAGCAAAGAACAAGTGTATATATTCGTACTTTCGTATGGTAGGGACCCAGTGGGCGGTTGGAATGCGTGTGCCGCTCTGCGAGATGGTATTTACCGTGCGTTTTTCAGTCACGTTGATAGTAAAATTTAACGGTAAGTGTTGAAGCGACTTTGAAGGTGTACGGTTATGAAATAACTGAAAAGACTGGTATTTTTAGACAGTAATCGTATAAACTGTGATGGTAATTTAACACAAATAGTCGAATGAAAAACTATAAAAAATAGTGTGTAAGTTAATATTAAAAAATATACGAGAGATTGAAAACTACAGCTTTCACAACTTCTTTAGGAATTCGTTTATGTGTGCATTACGTATGCATTTAAATGCATTATTGCGTACTGTCTAGGGAGCAGTTCATTTTTAGCAATTAATTCAATGGTTATATAATGTTTAAGGACAGAAATCTTTATATTTTAGATACTTATCTAGTTGTGGTTTGGAAGCCAAATTTTAATAGATATTTGATCATAAATGTAAAGCTATATAATAATTTAAGGAATCGAAATGAAACAATTAAAATTGCTTTCTTAAATTTTGATATTGCGATAGTTACGATATCTATATTCACTATAACAATATCTATATTCTTCTGCACCAACCTTAATAGTTAGTTATACTTAAATAAAGATGTTTTAACCGTTACGATGGCATATTAATGATAAAGAAATCCTTTTTTTAGCATATTCGATGTTTATACTCTCATCTTGAACATAAATAAATCCTTCTTTTGATGAATGTTACGTGTGCACACACTGCGCGACGTGACGAGGCATATCGAGTTCAGTTGCATGTGCGTCTAACAATATTCCTTCGAGGACGACTCGAAGAAAGAGGTACATAGGTATTGGTAACTCAGAGAACGAGCACCAATTCCAAGAATGGCTAATTAATAAAAATCTTATAATAATCTGTAATTGCTAACACAACATAATTATTATAATAAGTAAATGTGGGTTAAACTGTGTATAATAGGTTAACTTGTTTATCGAAAACCACGTTTCATACAATAGCTACGACCTAATCATAGTTATAAAGCATTCTTTTAAATAATGAAAAATTTTATCTTGTTCCGAGTACACTAATAAAATAAACATTTTCAGTTCTAAAGTATAAAAATCAATGAAAAAATTAAACAAAAATCATATCATTATGAAACAATTGAAAACCAAATTTTTTTACAACAGTATTTTTGCAAAATATGTAAAACAAAAATAAAAAAGACAATTAATACCGTCAAAATCATTTCATCCCTCGTAAAAATTTGTCTATTACGAAATGGTCAGAAAGTCAGTAAACTGTTAAAATAAATGGCTAGGCTAAGTGCGAGAAATTGATTTTATCACTTTTTTTAATCACTCACTCACTAGTATATCGAACACTATTTTTGACACAACGTGTGGGAAGCTTAGTTTAGGGCATGCTGTTTTATTCAAGTGTGCGCAAAAGCGAAATTCGCGCACGGAGTGTGAAAAATACATTAAACATCACTCCTTTCTTAGATAAGGGGATGTGAAACAGGTGAAAAGAGCTCTACTTTACCGACGTTTCGAATTATTTTCAGTTTTTTATATTTAGAGTCAACCTCTGGGAAAAAAGCTCTTTATTGACCTTGACAGTTGGATGAATAATATACCAATCGATTGAACAGCAATTCTGTTCATTGTTTTTTACAAAAGACGGGTTTAAAATTTTCAATTTTGACAAAAAAGTTGATAATATGCATAAATGTGGATAACAATTATTAGAATACAGAACAATTTACGAAAATTCTGCAATAATTGTTGACGTATTTTTTTTTCAAATACGACCGTGCCACATTTTTCGTAAAGGGCCCGCGAAGCCCATTTTTTATTATAATTTTCGATTTTTAGCTGTGTTGAATTGTATTCACGTTTATTATATTTTATACTTATAGCAAGAATTCATAATAGACTCTTTAGTCTATTGTGTAAATATTATTTTTGGCCACTTTACTGGTAATAATTTTCACGACAGATTTTTTCGTAAAGGTCCGTGAAGCGTATTTGGTTTTCAAACGTTTAGTTTTTTTAAGTATTTTAACAAGAATGTTTAAAATATGCATAAGAAAGGATAACAATTATTACAATGAACTATTATCGTTATTCTACAATAATTGTTTCGTAAATATCTTAGATCTCAATAATGGTATTAATAAAACCGTACCTGGATTTACAAACATATAGTAATTGACTTGAAGCATGTACGAAACAGCACATATTATATTTAACAGTTCTTATGTGTTTATATGACCAACTATTATAAATAATTATGGACCGTCAAAGTATTCTTATTGATGGGAGTGGCGATGGGTTATAGATATAATATGAAACAATTGTCTAAATTACAATTTTAATACACAAGCTGACTTCACATCACTCTCAATTATGTTTTTCACTATTTTGAATTAGTATACGTTTACTTAACTAAATATCTGATAGATGTTGTCATCTACTATTTTTTATGGCATGGATAGTCATAATTTGATTTGTAAACGGCACTATATTTTATGATTGTATGGATATAGCACTATAAAATCTGGTACTTCTATAGTAACAGTTACCAGAATTTTCTCTCAGTGTACATGATACACAGATCATTCAAAATATTGGAAAATAGAAAGACATATTGAGATTTAATAAAAATAAATTAATTTTTTTATTTTTCATGTTTATTCTAAAATATAATATTTTAGGGTGCTTGCGTAATAAATAATAGAAGGATCAATATTTTGCAATTTTTTTTAATGATTCTAATTGTTCATCTTCAATTTCAATAATTTCGGGCAAACTTAAATGTTCACATATGGAAACAGTTTCATAAATCTCATAACCACTAAAAAATCATGAATATGCACTATATTACGAAAGCTTTTTTTATATTTTCATTCAACACAATATTTAGTTAACAAAACTAAATACATGGTTGATATAACAAAATAATTTGACCACTTTAATTAAATATTTGCTTAATTCAATCTAATGATTTTTTACATCAACTAAATACATTTATTTAATTTAACAAATTATTTCATAAGGAGGATTTAACTAAAATATTTTGTTGATTCAAAAACAATTTAGTGGGATCTACAAAATTCTTTTTTCAGTGTAGAAACAATTTTACCAAATATAGTCAAGCCTTCCAATTCTAATAGAAGAATTGCACCCTCCATAATTTTAGAATTATTTATTTCAACTCTATTTAATTTTTCGAAGTTCTCCATACTAATGCTATATTTTACAAGAGTTTCAAATTCCTTATCAAGTGATATGTAAGTTATCTTACTATGAAAAAATCGTTTACATATAATTGATTTTTATGCGCAAGAGAATAATAGCATAGATTTACTCGGCTGCACATTGCGGTATATTCTTCGTGTTCAACAGCTTACTGGAACGATTCTTTCGCGTATACAGTAGCTAGTCTAATCGTACAAGTCGCCTTCTAAGGAATTTACTATCTACTAAAGGACGCGAATGTTAATACGTAAATCCAGAATAAAAATATAGTAAAGACTGTTTTTCCACCCAGTGTCGGGACAAAATCAAAATTCTGACCTATGTCGGGATAGCGGTAAAAATATGATTATTAGAGATAAATTAAAGAACGAAACCCTGATATTATTATTGTTTATGATGTTAAGTATTTAGTCAAACGTATATTATGTTGATTTAATGCTTCCATTTATTAAAGTACTAATCAAAATTTTTGGAGGTTAGGTGTGCATCGAGTATGCATAGTCCATATACTGGATATCCTTGAGTTCCATAAGCTAGTGTCGGGACACGTTTAAATTACATTGTCCCGACACCGGGTCTGAAGTCTGTCCCGAGATTGGAATTAGCTTATTACGGCTTGTCCCGATATAGCGGATTTGTTTATTTTTTTTTATACTTAGTTTTTTAATATAAAAAGTCATTTAACAGTCTATGTTTTTGCATAAATTGTCAAAATAAGTGCCAAAACGCAGATATACTTTAATATTTTGAACGACTTCGCTCATAAGTAATAATTAATATCGCCTAAACATATTCCCGTATAAAAAAGTGTCCCGAGACTGGGTACTTTACCTTAGTATAAAAACTTGCTACGAAAGTATAAAATAAGACAAGTATAGACGTTCTTTTCTGTATAATCTACTCACACTCCCTCTCCCTACTCCTCTCTCTCTCTCTCTCTCTCTCAACCTCTCGCTTTCTCATTCTCTCTCCTCTCTCCTACCCTCATTCATTAAATAAAACCTCTCTAGAAATTGAAATAATTATTTTCATTACTATACAAGGAATAGTATGTTGTTAATAATAGTGTTAAAAACTTTGGCAATTCTTTTATGTACTTTTACTCTTGAGAAGTTGTGAAATCTCACTAAAACAATTTTTTTTTTTAAATGAAAAATAAAAAAAATATTGTTAATATAAAACTTTCTACGAAAGTATAAAATAAGACAAGTATAGACGTTTTCTCTGTATAATCTATAAAATAATAATATTTATAATTTTTTAAAGAAATCAAATAAACACTAGCGAAAAAGTCTTTTACTTCTTTGACTCATTGTATGCTGAATAAATTATATGTAAGAAAGTACTTTCAAATTGGTCACTGCAAATCAAACAAACGAAAGTTGTGAAATCAATTATCGATAGTCAAGTAATGCAAACTACTCTCCAAAACAACTATATGGCTGTTCTCAAAAATGTATTAGAATTTGTTCATTCTTCTATTCAAATTATTATAAACACAAGAAAGTACTGAAATCAATTTATCGCCGTCAAGTCTCCATATAAGTTGACTTGACTGACATAATACAACTTCCGTATCTTGAGTGTAAAATTATATTTAACGCACACATTAATTGTAACTTCAAAAATATTCATCCACCGAGCGTAAAACCTTATACATAACCTACGCGCTTCTCGCCCGTGTGGGCGAAAATTATTTTAATTATATAACTATTATGCCTTCTTTTTATTTCTAAAATTCATAAGAATTTTTTTCAAATATTTGCGAAAAGTCAAAGCCTATATAAAAAAATTACATAGTTACCAATACATCCCTATTTTTCATTATGCTTTCTCAATGTTGAACTTTCTACAATATTACGCATCTTGGGAGGACAAGAGATATCTAGAGCTGCTTTAGCAGGGGTATGGTCCTCCAATCTCCCATACATATACTTGGCGGGCCCGACGGTTTCCAGTTCAAGGTGTAGTCATAGTCATTTTCATTTCAAATATATGTATAAATGTTGCTTCTATATAACAAATACTTATCCGTAAATTTATCACACAGTTTTGTAAATGAAATTGAAAATCTACGTGAAAATATTATATGAGATTTATTTATATGAGAATATCGGACATCAGGTTTCATATAAGATTTCATATAAAATTGCAGGTGCGTATATGAGATTTTGTATGAGATCTCATATCTGAAATATTCATATATGAGATCTAACATGATATTTACACACGGGAAAATAGGATAAAAAATATTATTTCTCAAAATCTATTATTTTGAGCTTTGGCGTTCCTTTTTTTCCAGACCTCTTGATGGATTTTTATGAAACAAAGTGGAACTTGTTTGTCATATATCCACCTACTGCATCAAGCTCTAGAATTAAAAAAATTTTTTGACTAAATATTTTTTTGAAGCTCAAAACTAAAAAAACTCATAAAATTGACTAAAAAAAAAGTAGTTTTTGACATAAAAAAAATACTTAGTCAAAATATTTTTTTAATTCTAGAGCTTACTGCAGTAGGTGGATATATGACAAACAATTTCCACTTTGTTTCATCAAAATCCATCAAGAGGTCTTGAAAAACGTAACGCCAAATGGTTTTTTTTTTCAAATGTCATATCTCAGTATCGGGTAAGGTTGAAGAACTCTACTGCGGATATTTTAGTAGTAAATAAGTTATATTTATTATATGTAAACATATTTTTATTATAATAATATTTTATTTTATTGTTTTAGGTAACTTTGGATTGAGGGGCCACTAGGTATAAGACCATTGCGGAGAATCAATCATCCTCCATCATGGACCAAACCGAGCTACAGTTACTCCAACTGACAGAACGACTCGCCAATTGGCGGAAAAATGAACTTAGGAAGCGGACATCACTGACGTTGGCTGTCTCAAAGGTCGTTAAGTTGGAGAACGAAATTCGCCCCCGGGAGCCTAACAACAATGAAGCTTAGAAGCATGTTGGAGCGTCGCCGAAAAATCGCGTAGCTGAAATGGAGGGCCCACTCTCTTCTTGAAGCAACGCTTTTTAAAACTCATCGGCCCGTCTCAGGGCCAATTATTTTTCTGCATTTAAACAACCGGCCCTTTTCAGGGCCACAAATTAACAACAAGAACAACTATATCATATTTGAATACAAATAATACATTTTACGAAAATTCCTGCAGCTATTTGAAAAAGTATAACGATTTTACTGATATCCTTGGTTAGTAGCCCTACGTACTATTCTTAATCTCTATATTCAAGTTTACGGGTATCTTAACGTCAACGGTTGTAGGTAAAAAATGTGGAAATTGCTAAAAAATTGTTTCTATTTTCAAATTAGCCGTAGAAAACAAATCCATATTTTAGACCAAAATATGCAACCGGTCAAAAACAAAATTTTTTTTGAAAATTCTTCAATTCATATGATTTTTTAGTAAAAAACTTGAACTTCTTCTATGGCACATTAAATGGGAAATATTTTTTATTGTGTATAGAATTACGCAAATTTTTGACATATTCTTCTAACCCACTTTTGTCTTCAATTGTTCAATAGCAATCCTTCAGTTCGTATAAACGGTCTATTCGATAAAACTTATTTTTTGTATTAAAGCGTAAAACCTTCTTTAACTTTTTATCTTTAAGAAAATATTTATTGTTTATGCTTGTATGTCTGGTAAGAAAAAGCTATGGACTTTTTAAAGAGTGAAATGCACTGTCTGCACTGTAAATTAAATCCTAAATGGTATGGTGAGTTCTGTGAATGTCAAAGTTATTTATGTTTATTCTTCCAAGGCCATAATGCTTACGACTAAAGTTATTCTAGAAATTTTCTCTTTTCGATCTTCACTCTTATAACAGAATCAGTGTTTATTTCGCTTTTATTGCCCGGTTAATGGCACTAGAGTATGTTATCATAGCTGCTGATTGGAGGGAGCTGTTGATACGGCACATGCAGCAGAAGGCCGTAAAATATATACCTATTCTTAATGAGAAAGCTTGAAAACAAAATTAATAGTACTGACTATGGGTGTAAGTAATAATAGTTTACGTATTTTCCATGTCAATAGAATCTTACACTCACAAAAATTTCATCCAACTGTTAGAAGAATCCACTAAATAGTAGTGTAAATTCTACTTAACATTGAGTCAAGTAGATTTCTACTATAAATAAAACAATCTTCAAAGATAAATCGGCTATACCATAAAAGATGTCTTCTTTAAATAAATGGATTGTCGTTTTAATACAAAAAAAAAATTCATCAAAATATTTTTTTTACAATTATAGTTTATTTACATAATTTACATATAAAATATAACATAATGTTCGCCATTATCAATAACGTAAACTTTTATCGGTTCATAAGAAATTTATTCTGAAAATTTACATGTTATCCTATTTTCAGTTGATTCAATAGAATACGCATTTATATGATCATTGAATCTTATAGTTTTCCATAGTTTGCAGATAAAATCAATAGTTTGTTCGTGTTCAACAATAAAAAATATTTCCATGAATTTCGGCAAAATATCATTATTATTATTAACCAATACCAAATTTTTCTTTCCATATTTCCTTCCGTTTACTTGAAATCAATTTAAAACATTTATCTCAAGGTTTAAAACTTTTAAGATATTTGGGAGAATTTTTGAAAATTGTTTATGATCTTGCAAATTACATAAAGATAAATATTGATTTGGACCATAATTAATTTTATTTATCATTACTTCTTTATTCTGCATATGTATGTAGCTTTGCATTAACGAGTATTTAATAGCGAGTAAGAGTGGCAAATTTATTCGATTATTCGAGTTTTTTGCATAACTAATTCTCGATGCTTTGCTTCGAATCTCATGCACCAGTTATCAATTATAGGGCCAGAAATTAAAGAAGATCTGCATAATGTAACAGGTAATGGTGTTTTGGCTTGAACTTCTCTACTGGAAATAATTGTTTTCTTAATTGCAAATATTCTTTTACTAAGTAATCTATGTGAATTTGAAGTTCAATTTGTAAATTTTTTGACATTAAGATGTCGTTCAATCTTCTTAGAAGGAAGGTAACCGAGGTGTCCCTCACCGATTTCAATAATTTTTGGATATGTTATAGAACATGGAAAAATAAGAAATACGTAAATTGTTTATCTGTTGAAAAGCACTTTTAAGCGGTGAAAACTAAAGTTCACCCCGGAAAACGTATTTTTTAATATATCTCAGGTTCTAATTGATTATTTTGCAATGAAACAACATACAAATTACTCCTTATTAAAAAACAAAGCTACATAATATCGTCTCAACCGTAATGGTTGCAACCACTATTTTTTATATCGAAAAATCTTTATTTTTTGAGAATTGTATCATCAAAAAAATTATAAAATAGGCTAAAAAAATTATGACAGTTATTTTTCTTAAAAAAATAATATAAAAAGTGGACTGTTAAGCTTCATAAATCATTAAACTTTACACAATAATTGATTTATTTACGAAGACGTATAGATAATAGGTTCTAGGGCCAATGAATAGTGGAGAAGCGCGGACCACCCATGACGCTAAAATAAAAGCTAACAGGTAAGCATTCTTATTACCTTGTTGACTTTTGTTATTTTCAGCAGAGTTATGGTACACGCAAATAAAAAAACGTAATACGGTGTTGTTGTAATATAAAAATAGTTTATTTATA
>JAYJLV010045227.1:0-18155 GCA_036873485.1 Torymus texanus
AAATAGGACGATGACGCGCACAGTAGTTGGCTTATCACCTCGCGTCACTCACACAATTATTCACATACATATAAATCAGCGTGCCGTCAGATGGCGAAAAATTTTCTCTTTGCCTATTATATGGCGTGAATTATTTAAATTTCGCTCTGTCAAGATTAGATCCGTTACAATACCCCCCTAGATGGCCACAAGCAGGAGTCATCTTCGATGTTAAAAATCCGTAGCGGATCAAATAAACGTATAATCAAAACATTTTATCATAGGTGCATATGTGCATGTTTCGTAGAACGCTAACGAACTCAAAAAAGCGTGGTAGTCCGCTCAACGCTCGCCCAATCATACACATCTTCCTATTTTAACTAAAATTTACATTCATAAAATGGATACATTTTTAATCAGTCCACATCGTCTGACACTTATAATTCGCCTTGGTCTTTTACACGCCCTAACATCGCTTTATATTTACATTTACTTAATTACTACCTATATACAATGTATGAACAATGAAAATGAGATACTACGAAACTTGACATCAAGAAATTAACAAATACTTTGTATTGGCTCGATATATTTTCGCAAATTAAACCTATTATACGTACCCTTCACGGTACCCAGATGATCAGTATGTGTCAACTCGAAAGCATTTTCCCCTCTTTTTCGACTAATCAGATACGGACCCTCGTACAAATAGAAAAACTTCCCTATGAGTTTTTGATGAGCATCAAAAAGATGTGGGACACGTAAGAGAACCTGATCCCCCACTTCCAATGATACTTTACTGACTGACTTTTGGGCGTGACACCGTTTTTCAAACGCTCGCTGTAAATTCTCGTTCGCTCTCTGTAAAACTATCTCCCGTGATACGGTTTGTTGTCGCAACAAAGGAAACATACTAAAAAGTTTTTCTTTCGGTTCTTTGTTGAAGTGAAGAAAATAAGGCGTATATCCAGTACTCTGGTGGACTGTTAAATTAATACAATCTTACACAAATGGTACTAATCTGGCCCATTTCGTATGCTTGTCCGCACAATAGGCTCTAAAAATATGCCCTATCTCTCGCATTGCCCTTTCCACCGGGTTCGATTGTGGATGCCTAATCGACGAGAAAAACACATTAACCCCTACTTCTTCTAACCGCGTTTTCCAAACAGAAGACGTAAATTGGGTGCCATGGTCCGAAAGAATTCGCTCTGGTCTCCCCATATGCTCAAAATAATGGTTTACAAGTTTATTTAGACACGTTTTTGTCGTAGCCCGCCGAATTGGGTAAAGGGTTATCAGTTTCGAAAATACGTCCTGTACCACAAATAAATACTGTACCCCTCCTACGGAAATTGGTAATGGGCCAAAGAAATCCACCGATACTAATTCGTTTGTTTTTACAGCTTTTAGAAACTGATAACTGCCCTCCATCTTGTAATTAAGGTATTTAACTCTTTGGCATAAATCACAACTACGGGTGAAATTTTTAATGTCGCGGCCCATTCTCCGCCAATAAAAAAATTGTCCCAAATAGCATTTAAGTTTAAACGCGCCCGCATGCCCGAATTGTTCATGCGTGGACCGAATTGTCGAAAGTACTAATGCACCCGGCAAATAAATTTTCCACTGTACCTCACGCCCACACCGAATAAAAACTACATCATTCTCTCTTCGAAATTGTAAGTTTGGCGAAGATTTTTCCTTTAACGTTTTTAAAATCGCGTCTTGCTCCTGATATCGTCGGATATCTTGTAACGCCGCAATCAACTCACGATGCATACTTAATTCTGCAATCATATTAATTGAACGTGTTTCATTCATCGAATCTAAATCCTCGCCCGGCATTTGCTTAATGCATCTCCAAATTAAATAATTTGGTGATGCTTCTAAAGTATGACTATCGAAATTACGGCTAAAAAAATCTGCAACAATGTTATCCCGACCTTTACAGTATTCGATAGTGAATGAATACTCTTGCAGACATAAAATCCATCGAGTTAATCGCGGGTTATTGAATGGCGACGACATTAAAAACGTTAGTGATTTATGGTCGGTGATAATCTCAAAAGACACGCCAATGAGATAATACCGAAATTTCAAAGCAGAATATACGATAGCAAGCAATTCGCGCTCTGTGGTGCTATAATTTCTTTCGTGCTTAGATAAAACGCGACTAGCCAGAGAAATTATTCGCGGGTGCCCCTCATCATCGATTTGGTATAGGATCCCACTTATATCTAGATCACTAGCATCGGTTTGTAGTTTAAATTTCACGCCCGGTAGATAGTGACTTAAAACAACTGATTCTAAAAAATTTCGCTTTAACTCCTGAAATGCACGAGTATGTTCTTCCGTCCATTTCCACGCCGATTGACCCGATAATAGATCGTGAAACATCGCGACTAACTCGGCATGGCGAACACTAAAACGCCTATAATACCCGCATACTCCGAGGAACGATTGTATCTGCTGGCGATTTTTAGGAGCCGGTATATTTTGAATTGCTATTAATCGCTCTGGATCCGCACGAATTCCGTCTGGAGATAATACAAAACCGAGAAACGGCACAGCTTCGCGAAAGAAAACTGATTTTTTTAATCCTAAAGTAAAGCCAGATTTTATGAGACGACAGAATAATTTATCAAGATGTGCTATATGCTCATTAAAAGTTCGTGATGCAATTAATATATCGTCCACGTAATTCGTCACGTAATCACGTAGTTCTGTCCCCAAAGCTATATCTAGCGCGCGCATAAAGCCGGCACCAGCTGTTTTCAATCCGAATGGTATGACTTTAAACTGAAATAGTTTTCCATCATATACAAAGGCCGTGTACTTCCGCGAGTTTACATCTAACGGTACCTGCCAATACCCTTTTATTAAATCGGTTGTGGAAAAATATTTAGTACCTTCATGTTTCTGCATTAATTCTTCCACGCGGGGGGGTGACTCATTATCCGACGCGATGACACGATTTAAAAAACGTGCATCTAAACACAATCGGACACTACCATCCTTTTTTACCACCACGCGTAACGGATTACAAAATTCACTAATTGATCGTTCAAGTATTCCCATTTTTAACATACGATCAATTTCCCCTTCCACCGCGGATCTATGATGCAATGGCACCGGGTAGGACCGTCTCACGAACGGTTTCGGAATCGTTGGATAAATGCTATGTTGGTATACTGAGGTGAGACCGGGTTCATGCGAGAAAACCTTTCTGTTTTTATAAAATAATGCTCTCACGCGATTACGTTCATCACCGTCGAGATTTTTAATATTCGCTACATATTCCTCGATTTCACTATCCATATCACTTTCATGATTAACCTGCCCTTCGTAATCACCTCTAACATGCGCTTTATATACTACATCACTTCCATATATACTACGTACGTAAATACTATTTACATTCTGGTTTCCTTGAACTTGACTATTAGAAGCTTTACCGGTAGCGTTATTATTGTCAACACAATAAATTTTGTGAATTTTGATATTAGGCGCGGTTTCTATACAGAACTGCTGGCAAAAATTATTATTCACGGTTTCAAAATTTATAAGTCTAAATACTACATATTCTGATGGAATTTTCTTATGCAAAATATATATTGCTTCCTTATCAAAATCTATTACGACAATATTTCGCTTTAACCAATCAGCCCCAATAATAATGTCGGCGGATAAGCCCGATACTACCAAAAAAACATGACAGAGATTAATTTCTCCAATTTTCGTATCAAGCTGAATTTTTTTTCGAATGTTTACTGATTTTCGCCCTGTTGCCACGAAGATATTTAAATTACTTACAGGTAATTCTGGAATAGCCATATCGCGTTTCAATTCTTGGTAAAAATATTCTGACACGCATGTAACGTCACTTCCCGAATCAATCAGCGCTAATATACTTCTATTTCCCACATTTACCATGACTCGCGGACTAATGATTCGATTATCTTTGTTACAACCTTCAGTCTCGGTCCTCTCTTCTCCCTCAATATCCCAACACAAATCGCGAATAAATTCCGAATTCGATATCACCGATATATTCTTTATGCCATGCCTCTCACTTTCTAACCGAGAATGCTCCTTATGATTTATTGCGGTCAAACGTGGCGTGTTAAACGAAGGCGGGGGGCACGAAACATCAGGTAATGTAAATGCGCGCGGCTCATTATAACGACCGTTATGTACCGCGGGTGTAGCACGCCAATTTTCCACGTTAAACGCTGGTCGTTTTGCTTGCGACCGATTATCCCATACGCATCCCTCTTTTTTCTCAAATGGCCTTTGAGTCACCCTAGTCATATTATTTACAACAGGAGCCGGATCTCCACGTGGCCCCATTCTTCCCGACACTTGTTCTTTAAATGACTCGTCTAATCGAGACAAAGCCTGCACGATGCGTTCTGTATCTGAATAGTTTACTGTCGCGAGAATATCACGCGCATGCTTCGGTAGTTGACTAGCAATCGTATAATTTATTTCATATTCATCCAAACGCGGTACAAAATGTCTTGCCACTCTAACCTGATCAGTAAAATACTCGTGAAGGGATTTATCCTGCGCTTTAAATCGACGGCTTGCCTATTCGGATTTTGCACGTGTCCGAGCTTCTACGGAGTAGAATTCCCTTAGGAAAACGTTATAAAAATGCTCAATGTTAGTAAACGGATTCAATCGTGCCTCATACCACGTACGCGCCCGTCCTTGCAACGCCTCCTCTACGACGATAAGCTTTTGGTCATCTTTTATGCGCTTACGTATAAAGTATTTCTTTAATTTCTCGATAAACTCGTCGGTCTATCTACCTCATAGGTGGCGTGGAAAAGATAGAATATATATACATACATATATATTTTATAATTCAAGATTTATTTATGTATCATTGTCTTAGTCAATCAATTAATTAGTATCATTTAAAAATTTTTATTTTACATTTCAGTTTGGTATAAGAAATAGAGGGTTGATGATATTTATATATATATTAAAAATGGGGGTTGACGAGCGGAGCAAGTAGGGGGGTACCCCCTAGTGTGTGTATATATATATATCCCAGGATTGATCAGATATTTGTATCGGAATATTATGGGAATATAAAACACGCGTTCTTCATAATTGATGTTGTTAATTTGTTATGCAGCCATTCTTTTTTAATCAACCTATTTACGAAAAAACACTCTCGTGAAAACTTACGCCAAGAATATTCACATATTAGTCGTACAATTAATCTATCTTAAAACTAAACATAATATACATAGGGTTTGTTCTTCCATCAATTAATCACTCTACTCGTCAGTCGACTCCCTGGCCTTCAGGTCACAAAGAAAGCTCGTCGCTTGCCCTAGGCCTCGCCTTTTACAAGCTCACTCGACTAGGGGCAAGGAAAAGCGGTCCGTACGATTTTCTCGATCGTCGTTCCCGTGACCTACACCACAGTTTTTGTAACTGCTATGCTGAACTCGCTACAGAGTATGTATTTTTGACCTGACCCCGCTTCGTTGGTAACACTCATAATTTTTTGAATACCTTCGAGTTGTAGAATAAATATAAATCTTGTATAAAATCGCTGTATTTCTTTAATAGAAAAATTATTAAAAGATAAAACAAAATAGATTAAAAGAACAAATAAAAAGGATGGCACCACTGCTCTGCTACGTTCCTATCGGGGATCTGGTATTACTAAGAGCAGAGCATAATTACAATGTTTTAAAAATAATTAACTACCTAATAATTGGTTGCGTGTTGAAAATTCAATAAAAATTTGTTGAAATATTTTGTTATCTCTTTGCATTGTGATGTTGCCATCAGACTCGTACATAGATTGTTTCATTTGCAGCAAACTTTCTGCACATTTATTTTATCTAATCAGTGTCAAAAGATTTAGTTTGACTGCTATACTTTGGAGATGCTTTCACCCCCTATGCACGCTCCAGTGGAAAACACATTTTGCAGGTGAAACCTTTAGTTTTCAAATTGTTTCGAACATTGTTAAAAAATATATCTCTTCCCGTTATACTGTTTCAAGGTAGCGTTTACCCCTTTGCACGATGCAGTCGCAACAATCAGTCTTAGCACACACAGTCTGATTTTATCATAATAAATGGACTAAACTTGATTTCGAGGGAGAGCCATTTTTTTTAATTTGTTTTGAGCCCTGCTTAAGAATGAGGCACAAATCGTTACCAGAGTTTGCAGCTGCGTCGCCCCATTGTAAGTTTTTATTTCTTTGCTTATTACCATAAATATCCATAAAATAAGGGGATGTTGGCCGTTATGCTACTTTTAATATTTTTAATTGAAATAATAAGAATTACTACGTAATTTTTTTTTTATTTTTATTTATTTAACTAATAAATATTTTTACATATTATTTTATATATTCTTTAAAATAATGCATTTATATAATATATTGCATAATATGCAAAATCGAGTTTGCAGGAAAGATGTGATTTTATGTATGAAAATATACATTTAAAAAAACAATTAAATGTTACTTAACTATTCATTTTAAGAAAGCGTTTTGCTAAAGAAGATAGCATTGGGTTTTTTACTAGTGCATGAAGTAGTGTATCTAGTGTAATGCACAAACTTTACGGATTCGTAAAAAAACGGATACTGCACTATGCTAAATGGGCATCTAAAGTGTAAAAAAACAAAAATATTAAACGTAACACGTATCCGGCAAGTAGGTTTACCGAAAATGAATAGTTTGTTATCTGAACGAAGTGAGTAAAATTCGTACGGATATGCTATCCACAACAGAAAGTCATCTTTTCCTACAGGTATAGCTTCATAATATATCTGTGGCTTTCCGGAATAACCGAATAAGTCCACTTTTCGAGTTTCTGAGAAAAACGGGTTTTAATGTTTAAACTTATATGTAAGATCGGATGAAACGAGATGAGTCGCGATACTTGGCCAGTCAATTGACACATTCAAAACACATATTTACACGCTGGTTCGAACAGATTTTATATTTTGATGCGTTAAAAACGAGTAAGAACTCAAATAAGTATGGACTTATCTGGTTATTCCGGGAACTGTGGACTTATCTGATAGTGCGGTTCGCGTTTATTTTAGAGCGTATTCTTTAAATTAATTATGTAACGGATCAATAAATTACAAAAGTAGCAATTGTTCAATGAATTCTTCTAATTTATTCAAGAAATTCCTATTTTTGTGACATTTCTCTTAAATTTACGATCATTTGTATTGTACTAATATTGTAAAATTTTAAAATGTTTATAATTTGAAAATGTTTAGGAATTTTTTAAATAAACAGATAAATATATAATAACCATCATATTCGCATTGAATTTGAATAGATAAAATAAATTATAACTAAAATAATTAAAAAATGAACTTATCTGGTTACGTTTCGGGTGAATTGTATTTTACGGCAATATGTTTGCTACTACTGTAAGTGGTAAATTAAAAAGGCCTATTTGAAGGTACAAAATCCGAGGTTATCACGAATTTAAAAAAAGTGGACTTATTCGGTTATTCCTGGAAGCCACAGATATGTCTGTGCAGGAAAGCATGGGCTCGAGGAATACTCCTTTGCGCGACACCGTATTTTCATTACGGTTAACGCTTGCGTGTCAATAGCGATCCATAAAAATGGCAAAGACTCATCACAGTTGAAAACATGACAACACAAAACATTATTTTTCTTTTTCTCCGTGTGAAAATTACATGCATATCACGAGCTCAGAAACCTCATGTTGGTCCATGACCCCTTATCTTTTTTCTACGCTAATCATAACATATAGAGATTCCTAATTTTTTCATTTATAGATAAAAACTATATGAATATTAATGTGTGTGTAGGCTAACATCTCATGATCTTTGTGACTGATTTTAATTGGCCAAGGCTTATTTTCCATTTGGCTAGCTTTATAGGGCAAATATATAATACTATTTTTATCAAAATCGATTTTCATTTTTTTTTATAGCGATTTTTCGTATTTCTTAATATTTAAAGCTAATACTGTTTATATAATATGATATCACTTTGTGCAGAATAAAATTCTTTACAATATTAGAGGGAAATTAATTTTATGTAGATAGGTTATATTTTGAAAATAAAAAAAAATATTAACATAAATATTTGTTTTTGGTTATAAAGAATAAAAAAAAATACTATAATATTTAATAAATTATCCAAGGTTTTTCTTGATTATTAAAAAAGAAATTTATACGGAGAAGTGGTTTTCTCAAAAGCGCGTAATTTATAGACATTTTTTAATGTTGTATAAGTAATGTGTGTATGTAAAATTCTATCAAGATCATATGATTGCTTTTGGAGATATTAGGTATTTCAAGTTTTCATATTTTAAAATGTGCTTCTCTTTGCGGTACAATAGTGCGATAGATTAGAGTAAAATTAGTGGAAAATTTTATGAAGATACAAAGTTTGTATGTTTCTCTTATAAGTTCTTTTAGTAAATTAAAAGGTAATTCATGATTTTAAGAGCTATTTGAGGTCAAAATTATTTTACTACTTTTTTCAAGTTGTTATTTCTAGATAAGGGCTTTTTTTGTATTTGTTTCATTCATACACGACACACCTATACATACACGTATACACATACAGATGTACATTAACATTTTCTAAAAATATTGTATTTACATTTTTAATCTGAAGTTTTTGAAGAGTGTTTGTAGACTCAGAAATTCTTCCTAAGATATTGGGTGAATTAACCAGTGTACTGATGTAGTACGATTCATCATTTACTTCCATTCTCCTGTTTTTGGTATATATATAAAAGTAATATTGTAATATTTTCAAATATTTTTTGTATTTTGAAGTTAGTATAATTAATAGTAGTTTTTGTATATTAATCTAATGAATTTTTTGGGCTTTTACTTATCTATAAAAACTAAAGAATTTATTCTTCTCTCTTTTTCTGTTCTGTCTTATTAATCATCGTTCTTTTCTCGTAACTATTTCGAGCTTATTTTGTTACTAATAATTACTTTAAATTTAAAAAATATGGATTGAACTAAACGAATAAAAATAAGTGATTATAAATTTAACTTAAAATTTTAATCCTACTTAAAATGCGGAGTGTCACCCCATTAAAAAAAGAGATGAAGCCTTTTAAAGCGGCCGCCAGGTTAATAAAACCATATGCCAGACTACCTATATATAGTCCCCCAATCCCCTTAGATCTCCCTCCTCTTTCACTCTCCATTATCTCCGCGTTTCCATCACTTCCGCATTTCTCGTTTTTTCGCCTGCGCGCTCGACCATACGCTGCCTCCACACGACGATGAAAGCGCAGCTCGTCGACGTCAAATATAAAACAAAAAAGCGGACAATAACACCCCACGGGTCGAACGATCGATGATAGTAGGCAGCCCAGCCAAGGAACCTTAGCGTCGATTGATATTCGAAGGTGTGTAGGCTGGAGAAACGAAAAAGGAGACAGCGGGAAAGAGAAGGAAAAAATTATTGCGAGTATGAATTATTCAGGAGGTCGGCCAAGACGCCGAGAGTGCTAATCCGAACTCATTTTAGACGCCCGACATTTGTTATCGGGTTATATACCCCACGCGTGCCTCAGGAGACCTAGATTGGGTGTTTGCACCATCTCGGTACTTTATATACGGCCGCGGTATTTGCGCAAGTCAATAGATTTTTTATCATACCGCGCCTTTGTATATAAAGCAGATTCGTGACTTTATTGTGGCACGTTCCCTCATCTATCGCGTGATATGACAATTAAAACGTATTATTAAAAGAAGTTGTCGGAAATCGATCGCAATCAATTTTGTCGATTTTCCATAGATAGTAATTACAAGATCTTGAACTGATAACTTTAAACTTGCTGTCTGAAAATAATTCATTAAATCGTATAATAGTTATTTATCGTAAGAGAATTTTTTAATTTGAATATAAAGTTACTTTTAAAAGAAGCGAAGAATGTGCTATTGTCTAAAAGAACGTTAGAACCTTTGCTTTTGCCAGAAAGCTATTATAATTTACTATTGATTTAATCTCAATATGATATATTTAACATTTTATTTTCTAATGTCGAAGTATGCATTGATATATTGATATTGTTGTATTCTCTTTATGAATTTATGTTATATATGTATATATAAAATCCAAGTGAAAGTAAAAAAGTCCACCCCATCAGAAATTAATAAAAGATCAATAGAAGTGTTGTTAGAAACTCACTAGTCTAGTGACTTAGTAAAGTATGCATTTTGAATTTTAATTTTCTTAACACATTTTACATTTACCACTGTATAAGCTAGTCTAGTATGTGTAAAGAAGTTTATTAAGAACTTAGGGATACACAAGCACCAAAGAACCTTTATGGTAGGCCACTTAACAATCTTATACTAACTGATGTTACTATGTCTGTTGTTGCTACGTGTACTCATAGCTTACAAGTCTAAATGACCGTAACTATACAGTACCAGAATATTTATTACAAATATAAAAGATTTCAAGCTAAAGACAATACTTTTTATATTTTATAAATAATAAGGAGGTTTAGAAGAAATAAAGAAGTATTTCAATAATTTTATCCTACATAATTTAAAATTTGGGCATTTGAATAACCTATAGACTCAGAAACTAAATGGATTTTAACAAATATCAGTCTTAAATTGTTCATATTTTATATGGTTATGGTCAAAGTGTTTTATGTCTATGAGAAAAGTGAGAAGAAATCTCACCTTATTCGGTAGTAGTTCCACCAATACTAGTTTCGCCAACAGAAGTCATCACCTATCGCGCAGGGAGGCGCCGGTGGAGGCAGCGATGCTGCGGATGACGGTTCACCAGCCTCACGCATAGCAGCTCCCCAAGCAAATCCCCGTAGGCAGATGGTCGGTGCAATGTGGCCGCACGCGAGCTATAGTTCAGTACACGGGCTGGCACATCTTAGATCTTATAGATAACGTTAGTTGAAAAATATAGAGTAAATCGAGATTGAATCGCGAGTAACCCCACATTCCTTCAGCATAGAAATTGGTCTCCCACTGACTCCACGACAGTCGGAGCATCAGCCTCTCCAGATCTGATGAAATAAATAAGTAACTATTGAACAGGTGTTATCTAGATTTAATAGGATTATTTGATTTAATATATTGCCAGATATTCTCGATTTCGAGCTTGCGTAGTTAAACGTGGTTCTCCTGTAACAACATTAAAAGTAACCATCACAGGAAAATGCTAAATCATCGTGAGAATCTCCGGCCTAAAGTTTATTGTAAATCACAATAATGTAACATTCATTCCAGAACTTTTTAAAATTGAATACATTAAATAATATTATATATTCACAGGCCCCGCTATTGTTAAATATTGTGTATGCAAACTTCAAGGCTAACCAGCAAACTATTGTTGAAATTCAGAATCTTAAGTATAGACACACAGAATATAAACGTTAATTAAACAGGAAATTCTCTGCCATTGTATATGCTAATAATAGCATACCATTATACCAGTTTCTGTTGAAAAGAATATTTCTCAATCTCTGAAAAAATACAAATAACGATGTACAAAATAATATAGATTCTAAATTTAACAGAACTTGGTCGGTAAGTATCGCGATAGAGTCAAAGAAATAAGTATAGACGTAAATAAAACAGAAATTAAACCTAATAAGAATAGAAAAAATAAAACGAAATCTCACAATTCAGATAGGGTATGTATCAAAAACACCAATTAAGTAAATAACTTAAAAAATTATACATAATAAGACAAGGAAGGTAAGATCATCATTTCTTTAAAAAATTATTTAAATGACACAGCTGCTCTTTTAAATTACGAACAGTTCAAAAGTCTGCTTGAAAATGTATAAGATTCCAACAGTCAAGTAAGAGTTATATTACATTATACAGTCTAGATGCTTTCTCTGACTTAATAAGCAGAGGTATGTACGCTAGTGTTTGAGGGTGTTGAAAATACATTTTTGTTTACAAACCACACTGTTTTTTCTGAAGTTTAATCTTATTCACCGCGTCAACGGAATATATCCTTTTTCCCTTAACCCAACGATTTCTATATTTGCACTTTATTCTAACGGCTTTAATTAAGGGTCTGGAAACGTAAAGAGGATAGAGGACATAAGGCGATTTTTCCCACCTACAAGCACCTGTTTGATGAAAAAAATTAGCAATTATATTATGTCTCATGGTTAATAAAATATAGAATAAAATAAAGTTAGACTAGCAAATACCGTTGAAAAATAATAACTTTAGAATACAAATTTATTTCTTGTATAAAAATAGTATATTACTAAAGTAGTGCACGAAGAAGATTATTATAGCATTTATCGCCTGAAAAAAGCCACGGTGGTATTGCACGAAGGGAGAGAATATAAGCGCTACTATAAAAAAATTTGTTAACGAGATAAGAAAAATGTTTTAATATTACATATCTACTTTCGTAGATCACTTTATATGCATTTAACACACTTAATTGAAAAAATAATCTTAATTGCAATTGTGAATAGAACATATGCTTATGTAATCACCCTACCTAATAGCGCTTAATAATACGTATGCAGTAATAATCGTTTGAATAACTTCTGTTTAAAATTGTAGATCAATCGTGTCGGTTGTAGCGCACGGTATATGGAATATCAAACAAGCAAATTAGTAGGAGCACCATTATAGGAGCACCGATTAGCGCTTACCTGTACGGCTGCACACGTCTGCACGATCGTACGTTCGCGCACCAGCAGGAAAAACGAAGGAAAAGCAACGGAGCAGGCAAGAGGGCAAGAAACGCCTTGGGGAATGTAATGATACGGAGAGGTGCACGCGACAATTTTGCGCGCACGCGCATGCGAGGGCGCGAACGGCGTGAAACAGCCCAGACGTTAGAGCAGGAAATGCAAAATTATTTGAAATTACCGAATATTGCTTCATGGCACGCCAGTGAGAGAATCATGCGCATGTATAGTAGATGAAACAAGTTGGGTGCTCACTCTCGTTGCTCTTGAACATACTTTGCTATCTGGCGTACATGCGGCTTAGTTTTTTTCTCTTCTCAGATTTCCTTCCATTCTCACAGAAATGGTTTAAGAATATTAGGCAAAAATGAAAATAAAATTCATATTATTATTTTTATAAAATCAACTAACTGCAAAAGAATAAATTGAAAACAATATGAACATTTGTTCTTTTTGTGGGAAACTTATAAAACAATCTCGTTAAAAAAGAAAAAATCTGAGGTCCACTAGATTATAAATTTAAAAAAATGGCTGGTAGATGAAAAAGATTACACGACAAAAATTTTAATATAGAGGAACAATATTTAAGAGCAACTTCAAGATATATTTTGCACTGCATATTATTAATTTTTATAAAGTTAATATTCCCATTCCGTCCTTCAATCTGTACATTCTAAATTCCATTTATAATTTTAAAAACAAATGGTTATGTATTCGTTAATCATTTTATTAAATAAATATTTATTGTTAATTAAGAAAAATGTCTCGCCCCGTTTTTGAGACATTTAGAACCACGTAGCACCTATAATTCAACATGCCTCTTAATGCGCACTTTGCCGCTACATCGTGTATTTTAATTGCATGCAAAGGCCAAAAATGGTTATGACGATAAATTATCCAATCTTTAACCATAATTATGTGCACATATATATAATAATTCTTGATACATAAATAACGTAGAAGTATTAATAATTACATATAAACCGATAACATGTACTACTTACAATTAGTTATATTGAATAGAAATGTATTAAAAATATATATATGAACATTCTCCATTTAAAAACTTTGCTTGTAAACTTGACTATGATTTGATAATATTTCTGTCAACACTTATTTTATAAAAAGTTCATTCTCAGACGCAGTACTAAGTACTTAGGATAAAATTCTTTACATAAGTTTTTTCCATATACTGAGTATTTTCGATACCAATAACCTTCAAAGAATATTCCTAAAATTTAAATTATATAGAAAGGATATACAAATTTTATTGACTTCGTAACTATACCGTAGAAATATAAATTCTCACGGTTCCCTAAAAAAGTTACACGATATGCAATATTGAGATTACGATTTTTAAAACGTCGTTATTTGCTAATGATCATATTTCTATCTATATTGCTCTGACTTGTTAGATCTGACAACAACTTATTGTTTTAAAGATCACAATCTCCAGGAATGCATCCACGCACTGATGAAAAAAATCAAACACTCAAAAAATGGTCATATTTCATCGAAAAGTTTGATGGAAATATAGAAAAATGTTATAACATGATTGTTGTACATATTAAAAATTATTAAATAATAATAATATTAAATATAAAAAGAATCTAGGTGTAGTCATATGCAAGAAAATTCAAATTTAGCACCAAAAGCACTGCTCTACCGAGAGTGTAGTTTCGCGAGCTCGCTAGGTAGCCAGTATCTTCTATCGCGTTTCATATCCCTATAAGAAGAGATTCTCTTTTTGCTCTTTTTGCATAAGCTTGTCTATTAAAATAATTAATATTTTTCAATTTCTTGTCAGGAACATTCTATATTGTTCCTCATTCTTGCAAGTCATATTTCTATAATTCAGGACCCTTTACCAAATCCTACCACACATTTCGAGATTCCATTTGACATGCCATGTGTGATAGTAGAAATATTTGTGGGGTTGTGAAACTAAATTTATGAATAAAAATATTAAACAATTATTCGCGAATTCCGGATGACGTGGATGAGAGCCCAGATCAAAGTCTTCCCGACAATTTTCTAATAAAAATAAACGAAAAAAGCCTTAGCCATGGGCGAGCCATTGCCCGGCTGATCATTGGTGCTGCTTTAGTTTGGTACTCTCGCAAGGAGCCAGACGAGGTTCCGGTTGACGGTTGATATATAAGCCTGCGTAACAACTATGTACTGACGGTGTGGGAGTCAGGGTGCCCAACCTTAAATATAGTCTTAGCAGCCAAACATACGTGTGTGATTAAATGGAATCTGGAGAATTGATTTCCCATCCTTAGAAACCAACAATACGATCTTATTTTTTCCATTTGATCAACTTTAATTTACTGACCAACATAATAAAATTTATTATTACATAAAGTCAAATAATCAAGTTGTCAAATAATTAAATTGTACTAAGAAACTTTTCACAGTTTAGCAATGTAAATATTATAAAAATGCAGAGAATTCATTTTTTACCAGTGCACTCTTAAGAATTATAGATCAATATACACGCATTTAATTGTAATGGGGATAATATCTGCCGTGCTATCACGAGACTTCGCCATAAGGAATAGCTCACACTCCTCTCTGCAGTGCGTGCGCTCACTCTATATCTTCTCTCCTGATCCGCCCCATCTTGCTTGCCCCCTGCTCTTCGTCCTTAGATCTCAAGGCGAGCTTAAGGTAATGCACTACAGTCGTCTTTTACCTCCTTCTTTCTCTCTCACGCCCTCGCACTCTCTTGGGGGTGTATACCTGAAGAAGGAGAGGTGTGCCTAACCCCGAAGAATTTTCCTGCATGGTTGGAGGCACGAGGCTTTAAATCAGCACGATTATCGCGCATAGGATATTGCACAGGCGGCACTGGTGCAAGGGTGAGAGAGAGAGAGAGAGAGAGAGAGAGAGAGAGAGAGAGGGAGAAAAAGAGAAAGTGGGAAAGGGAGAGAGAGAGAGAGAGGACTGGACTCCAGGCTCGACGAAGCCGGGGTGGCCATTAGACGGTCAGGAAGTCGACCATTACGTTATCACGGCGAGAAACGACTTATGTGAAATTCAGCCGAGCCGCAAGGGGGGCAATTTCGAACTTTATATGGACGGCGCCTCGAGAAAAGTTCGAAAGTGAATCAGGTCGTGGGCCATAGCTAGTCGCACGAGCGTGTTTTTGTTTTGAAAAGGGACTTTAGTTTTAAAAGTTATTCTAACTAGGATTAAACTTGATGTATATCCAAGCGTAAATATTATTAATACTTATAATTCATAAGATAATAATTATTTTAATTATAAGTGTTAGTTTTATAGAAAATCTCTAGGGATTAACATTGTTTCGGAAAGTATCAAAGGCAAAGTTCTTATCTTCTCTGCATTGTCGCATGAGAATGATAGTAAGTAAAATACAAATTTTGTTTAAAAATTATAAAAAAAAGTATTTCTGCTGATGTAGATTAAAAAAAGTTATTTACTTGCACTCATATCAAATTTTATGAAGCGTCAATAATCTAATAACATAAAATAGTTTCTTCATTATAGTTTACTGAAACTCGATATTTTCTCACACGATACAATAAAATACATAAAAAATAATTTAATAATAAGCAAAAATAGAAATATAGGAGTAATCCGAGCCACTGAGATGAGACTAGGATTATCCTCCTAGCTGCGAATGGATGAGATTTCATAGTAGTAACTCGCCCTCCGAAATCCCAAAACAATACGTGAAAAATCCAACGAATTACAATATATAAGTATAAAGATTGATTAATATAAATAACTAAAATAGTTTTACTAATTACTGTTATTGTTGCTATTAGTTTCTATAGATTTTAAATGAATAACTTTGAAATAAAACTAAATTTTATTACTGCTATTAGAAAATGAATGTCAAAAAGTTGGGTGTAATTTTTTTAAAATTTAAAACCCGTGACCCTTGAATAAATAATACTGAATAGACAAAACTTTGTCAGTTAGATTTGTTAATGATCACAAAAAAGCTAAAATAATCTGAAATTATTTTCTGGTGGGTATCCTCTTCGTGGAAGTACTTCCCACAAAGATAGTAAGTAGCGATATAGCGATGACGGTTAATGGAAGTCCTATCTGCAGCTGCAGATAGCGATAAGCGACTAATAAACAACCACTTTTAGAGATTCGCATTAACATTCCCTAGCAGTTAGGCTTTATAAACAAGTATCATGCGTATATAATGAAGATGGACACCTTTGACAAACACTTTTTAAGCATGTTATGTTGTAATGAAAATTTGACAAACGGTACTCCTGAAGTGTGAATGAACTCAATAGGCTGTCCAACCAGATACGTGGATGCTATGCTAAACTCTGTGAGAGTGGTATTAAGCAGTAAATAAAGAACCTCTTGTATACTTGGTGTGCTGTTGATCTGAAGGATACATCCATAAAACGAGACTGTTGCTCCTAAGATCCTAAGACTGTTGCTCCAATTATATGGATCTGAACTAGGCTCCACCAAAGAAGGAGGTAGTCTAACCTATCAGTGGAGTTCATCTCCGTTAAATCCTGTTTTTTTTTCAGTAATTCTGATCGGCGACCGGAGTAAACCCTGGTGCAGGTATGAAAAAGAACGACAAATACCGATTATTAGTGTCATCATCTAACAATAATATCTACAATTTCCATAAAAATAGATTTACAAAAAAAAATTTAATGAAAAAAGATCTTAAAACTTTATGTGAATTGAGCATTGGCTCTATCGAAGTGTGGCAGAAAATGATGAAAGAATTCAGAAGTCTGGAAAGAGCAAGCTATGGAAACAGTTCCTTTCTTCGCGCTAAATCCTAGAGAACATGACGGAGAAAACAAACGATCAACGAAATATGTGTAGAGTCGCCGCTGATACTATAAGTGAGATAAACGAGTCGGTTCATTTTGATATCTACGAACTGACTACGAGAGAATCAGACCCTTACGTCACAAATTCTGTTCAAACTTTGAATAGTTTTTGGATGTAGAAATATGAAAAACGCTGTAATATAGACCCTAATGCTCGAAAAACCTGAAGTCATATAAATTTTTTGCTTTATTTTAAAAAAATCTTTAAACAAGCTTTTTCTCAAAATGGTCACTATTTACATTTGGAAAGTCTTAGATATTATTTAAGAAGTAGAAAATAAAACTAGAGAAGATGAGCTTTCGTTTTCCTCTGTAAGCATTTAAAAATATTGATTTTTTCCAAACTTATGGAAGATTAAAGTTTAAACTGCTTGTTCAACTGTTTGTATATTTTGCTGTACTTCGAATACTTAATTTTAAACCTTTATAATTTTGGAAATAATCAATATTTTAATATTCTTAAATAAATGAGAAATGAATAATATTTGAGACTTCGAAAGTTAAATAATGATCGTTATAATAAAAAGCTTTTTTAAGACTTTTTTTATAATAAAATGAAGCTAAAAATGTCCATAACTTCAGTTTTTTCTTTTTTTTTAGGCACGACTGATTCTCG
>JAYJLV010045238.1:0-13712 GCA_036873485.1 Torymus texanus
TTGGAGGGTTTGATGATAGTGTCATCGATGAGCAGAGTGGCATTTGAGGTGTCTGATTTTTTACGACTGAATATGATAAATTGGGTTTTTTGGGGGGCCATAGAAAGGCCGAGGGAGTTGAAATAGGAAATTAGGAGGTTGATGGTGTTTTGGAGGATACTGAGACAGAAGTTGAGGTTGGGTGAGGTGACATAGATGACGACGTCATCGGCAAAGCAGAGATACTTACAGTTGGGGTCGATGTGACTTGGGAGTTGGTGGGTATAGATGTTATAAGCAGAGGGGCTACAACAGCACCCTTGCGGGACGTCCTTGTGAGCGTCTTAGGGACCCTGGATCTCTCCCCCCACATTAAAATAGACCGATCTAGATGAGGTTAGATTATAGAAGAATTTGCAAATATGCCACGGAAGGCCGAGAGCGCGTAAAATAAAAGCCAGAGTCCCCGGGTCAACGCTACCAAAGGCGTCCTTGATGTCGAGCAAGAGAACAGCTGTATAGGAGTTGGAGACGAAGCCGGAGTAAATGGAGCAGGTGAAAATTGTGAGGTTGTCTGAGCAGGATTTGCGCTTCCTGAAGCCAAATTGATACCTGGGGAGACACAAGTATCTCTCAAGCCACCAATCAATAGCCTTCGGCGGACCATCCTCTCGAACACTTTCAACAAGGATTGCGCGAGGGAGATAGGGCGAAATTTACCGGAGTTGCCTTTGGGGATAAAAAAGACGATAAACTCCTTCCAAGAGGAGGGGAATTCGCCCTTAGAGAAGAGCTCATTGAAAATAGAGAGAAAGCAATGGAGTATGTTATCTGGAAAGTGAAAAATGAGGAGGTTGTCAATTCTGTCGATACCTGGAGCGGAGTTGGGTTTCGCGATGCATCTGTTGATAGATATAGAGAGTTTAGATGAGAATGAAAATGGTTTGCAGAAGTGGTTCAGAGAAAGAGGGGTGGAGTGAAAGACGGTGGGAAAGTTTGGAAAGAAGCATGAGGGAGGGCACGTGAACGGAATTAGGTCTTTCTGTTTGTCGATGTTAACGGAATTGTTATGGGCGTCGGTGGGGCCTAATTGACGGTGTCTAAAACGGCGTACGGTGGACCAAAAAGCGCGGAGATCGGAAGAGAGGGAGAGGGAGGAGCAGAGAGACTCGAAGGATTTCTTTTTTGCGGAGCGGAAGATGGACTTCGCGTGGTCTTCGGCAGTTTGAAGTTGTTCTAATAGGTTAGGATCATGGCGGAAGTTCCTCAAGGCGAGTCTGCGATCAGATTCGCATTTGGGCGTGAGTTAGAGGGGGGAGAGGAAGTACGAGGGAGAGATACAGCGTTAGAGATAGATTGAAGGATGGAAGAAGTGAGGAATTCGTATTTGGATACGGGGAGGCGTCGGCGGGGAGATTGGAAGGAGAGAGTTTGGATAGGGAGGATTTGAAAGAGTTCCAACCCTCCGCGGAGATCCGACGGTAATTGAGGCGGTGTGAGCGAAAAGAGAGGGAGGGAGGAGGGATACCGATAGAGGTAGCAATGGGATAGTAGTCGCTGAAGAAGTTGTCCTCTAAAACCGACCAGGAACAGATGGAGAAAAGGCGCGAGGATACGAATGAAAGATCGATGCAAGAAGGGTTGGAGGGATTAACTTTATTTATATGGGTATAAGAGACGTCATTGAGGACAAGGAGGTCGTTGTCATCGCAGAGGGTGAATAAGTGCTCGCCAACGGCACAAGAGGATTTGCTGCCCCAGGCTACATTGTGGCTATTAAAGTCAACAGCAAGAAGGATGGAGTTGGAGTTAGGGAGGGAGTTGAAGAGTTTTCGGAAGTGAGCGAGGTCAAAAGCCGGGTTAGGCGGCCTGTAGGAGGAAATGATAAGAAGGGAACCTTGGGAGGTAGAAAGAGAAATGGCGTTAGACTCCAGGTTGTTCGGGGAGTTATAGACGTTGACACAGTTGAATGTGATAGAGTTGCGAATGCAAATGGCTGTCCCGCCCTCCCTGCCTGTGGGTCGGTCGTTACGGATAACAACAAAACCCTTAAGGGAGGCAAAATCCGGGGGGCAAAGCCATGTTTCGCTGAGGATAATGATGTCAAGGATTTGGGATCTGCGTTGCCTGAAGGACAAACAGTTCCATTGAAGGATGCGTAAGTTTTTAGGCGTTGGTGTGTGAGCCATTGTTGGGTTTAGGAAAGTTGATGAGGAGACGAGAGCAGGAAGAAAAGGCGTGCTGAGCAATTTCGGGGTGGACTGAATGGAGAGCAGGTATAAGAGAGTTGAAGATGAGTTCCAGAAGAAAGTTGGTGATTGGGTCAATGGTAGGCGATGAAGGCGGAAGGGAGTAGGAGGCCGAGCTGCCGGAAGAGTCAGGGACTAAGGGCAGAGAAGGAGGAGGTTGGAGAGGGAGAGAGAATTCTGACGAAGGTAGCTGAGCGTGGGGTGGACAGAGAGGAGGAGAAGATTTAGAGAGCTCAAGCGGCAATCCATAGTACTTGGAGGGGGGGGGGATTTCGAGGCAGGACCCGATGATTTGTGGGACTTGGTGGTGAAGTTCTGGCGGCTCGAGAGAGAGTTCGACGAGAGAGGTCTGGGTGTAGAGGCGGAGATGGGAAGGGAGGCCAGATAAATCTATACGGCCATCAACAAGCTGTTGGCATGCAGCGCATGTGCATAAAATAACAAAGGCGGGAGATATGAAATTCAATCGCAAGTTCGCTTCACCTACACCTGTAACATAAAGCCAAACGAGGGGTGGGAAAGGGAAGTAAATTCCCAGATCCTCCAACTAGGCCCGAGAAGGGGCTCGGGCCTAGAGGGAGGACGCAAGGAGAAGGAGGGTGAAGAGAAGCTTGCGGCATGCAGCTTACAGGGAGAAGGCGAAGCAGAGAAGCGGTAGAGAAAGTAGAAAAAGGTTAGATGGTAAGTCACAGTCTGATAGGAAGGAGAGATTGAGAAGGGAGAAAAGAGCTTAAGTTTAGTGAGTGAGCGAAGAAGGGTAGGTTGGTCGTTGGTCGTCGTAGCGGGGCCCATAAGACGTGGTTGAGGTCCTCGTCGATGCCGCAGGGGCAAAGTGGAGAATCAAACAGATTTTTTTGGAAGAGGCTGAAATCAAGGCCGTAATGGTTGCGTAAGGGCAGCTCTTTCAAGGGAGTAGCTAGTATGGAACCAGGGTTTCGTAGAAGAAAGGCGAAAGTTTTCGAAATAGAAAAGTCAGTTAGTCATTAAAAGCGTTGCGAGTGATTGAGAGACAAGGAGGGTACAAATCAGATAAAGAAAGGGGAAAGTTAAGGAGGGAGCAGCAGCTGGAAGCTTTTTTGATAAGAAAATCTGCCTTTCGTTACCCGGGATAACGCTGTGGTTGGGTACCCAAAAGAGGCAAACGGAGTGGTTGGAAGAGGATAAACGTTCAAGGCTATATGCTTGATTTTAAATATGCTAGAGGAAAAAGAGGAAATGAAGTCAGAGTGATCAGAGATGGCTTGAAAAGTGCAGGAGTTAGGGATGTTGTGTAGTTCCATATATTCGAGGCAGATTTGAATGGCAAGGTCTTCTGCTGTGGCGATGGAGGCATGAGAGGAAATCCTAACTTGAAAATTGAGATTGAGAGCGTGGGAGCCTGGGCTGGTCTTCGAGCCGTCTGTGTAAAAGGCGGTCCAGGAAGAGAGGGGTTTTTTAAAGACCTTGAGGAATTTGGAGGGGGGATGAGGTGCCCGTTGGATCGTGCGGCCTGCGTTGGTGTTACTGTCAGGGAGGAAGCTTTGAGATTGGAGTGAGTAGGTAAAGCAAGGAAGGACGTCAGAGGATTGTATAAGATTGCGGTGTCTAGTGAGGTGGGCGTAGGCGCGAAATACGGGGAGCTCAAAGATATTTAGAGTGCCGCGGTTGTTGAGAAGGGAAAAGAAAGATTCTACGGATTCTAGCTTTGGATTGTTCTTTACGGAAAAGGCGCTGAGTATAAATCTAAAGGCTAGTTTTTGAGGGCGGAGGAAAAGAGGAAGTTCGAAAGATTCGGCATAAACAATTCGGTTGCCGGTCGATCGACGAAGCTCTGGGCGACTTCTAGTTTGGCGCCGAGAGGTTCATCGCGAGGAAGAAGAATGATAGATTCATAATAAAAGGAACTTAGAATAAAGGCCTTGTAGATTTGAAGAAGAGATTGTGGATGTCCGCCCCACCAGGTACCGCATAGGGAGCAAACGAGATTAATGTAGGGAGTGGTGTTTGAAAGAAGTGATTGAGGTGAGGAGTCCAGGTGAGCCGGGAGAAGATTGACCTGTTTGGAAGGCTGAATGTGTCGTCTAAGGTGAGAGCGATGTCGGGAATGTCGCTTTTGCTGCGCGTAAAGGTTATTAGCAGGGTTTTTGAGGGGCTAGAGATAGGCCAAGAGATTGAAAGTAGGAGTTGATCATGTTTAAACTGTTCTAAAGGATAGATAAGCAGTAGTAGAGGTCAGGAGAAGTGACAAAGAGGATAACTTCATCGGCAAAGCATAGATATTTACAGTTGGGATTGATGTGTTGAGGGAGTTCGTGGGTGTAGATGTTATAGTCCGACGGACTGCAGCAGCAGCCTTGAGGAACACCTTGGAATGCGTCGAAGGGGCCCTGGATCTCGCCAACAACATTGAAAAAAACCAAACTTGAAGAGATGAGGTTATAAAAGAACTTACAAACTTGCCACGGTAGGCCTAGGTCGCGCAAAATGTGGACGAGGGTGTCAGGGTGACGCAGTCAAAGGCGCCCTTGATGTCGAGAAGGAGAGCGAAGGTGTAAGCATTAGAGATGAAACCAGAATAGAATAGAGCAGGTGAAGCCACCAGTCAAGCCTACGGCGAACCATTCTCTCAAGAATCTTGAGAAAAGATTGAGCAAGGGAAATGGGGCCGAATTTACTTGTGTTTCCCTTGGGAATGAAGTAGACTAAGAATTTTTTTCAGGCGGGGGGAAAGTCCCCCTTTAGATAGATCTCGCTAAAGACTGAAAGAAAAGAATGGAGGATATTGTCGAGAAGGTGGGAGATGAGAAGGTTGACGATCCTATCTAGGTTTTCTCCTGTCGAAGTTTGGAGGACGGAGTAGAGCGAAATGGCGTTACTAGAACGTTTGGAGAATTGTAAACGTCTACAATGTTGAAGTTTAGGGTATTGCGGATGCAGATGACTGTGCCGCCTGCTCTATTAACAGGTTTGTCGTCGTTACGAAGAACGACAAAACCTTTAAGAGCAGCGATGTCGGGGGGAGGGGGGAGGGCGGAGGTTGTCATGTTTCGGAGAGGAGGATAACGTCAAAAGTTCTGTAATTTGAGTTCTGCGCTGTCTGAAGGACAGGCAGTTCCATTGAAGGATCCGAAGGTTTTTAGGTGGTTGAGATGGAGCCATTGTTAGTTGGAGGAATGAGGTTGAACTGTGAACAGTCGAGGTATGCCTGTGAGGCGAAATCGGAGAATCCAGCGGACTTTATGGCAGGGAGAAGAGTGTTAAAGATGAGATCGAGAAGAAAGTTAATAATAGGGATGGGTTCAGGGGGCAAAGGAGAGAGAGATGAATGTTTGGAGGCAGCAGAAGCAGACATGGAGAGCGAGCTCGAGAGCAAGGTAGAGGGAGAGGAGACAGATGGAGGAGAGAATAGGGGAGGAGGGGAGTTGAAGAAAAGTGGAGTTGAGTGAGATTGAGTAGAGTATGTGTTGGATTGGAGTTAGGATATGGGGAACTTAGGTTCAATGAGAGGTGGGGTTTGTGGTTGGAAGCAGTTGGAGAATGAATTTTGAGAATAGAAGAATGGTTTATAGGTGAGGCAGGTAAAGGAAGAGGAGAGCTTGCTACTAAGGCATAGATGGGATGAGGAGCACCAGAGGAGAGGTTGTTGGAAGAGGTTTGAAATTTGGGGAAAGAGCGAGAGTTGTGTTGAGGGAGGTTACAGCGTTTGAAGAGAGGCTGGCTTCAGAGAGAGAGAGAGAGAGAGAGAAGAAGAAGTGTAGCGCACGGATTCATTGGCTCGCGTCATATTTTGGTTAGCCCCACTGCTGTGCTACTGATGAGGCGCTGGAGAGGGGATAGAGTAATTGAATTTTTCGACTGAAAATTTGACTGGTCTAGAGGCCAAGTAGCGACATGTTCACAAGTTCACCCTCCTATAAGAAGTTATCACTTCAAAAATAAAAAAAAATATAAAAAATAAAAATAAAAAATAGTATTCAAATGTTTCGAAAAGGATACGGTGAAGCATAATTAGTACTTACTGATACACTAAGTTATATACTTCTTTACCTTGTTTATTGTATCTTAGGTATGTTAGCATTTTTAGAGATAGTGAAAGATCCAAAATCAAAGTATGATAGGAGTGCGGTAGTCCCTTCAGGATCCACTACCTGCGCATCTTGATATTTTAGATCCTATATACTGTAGTAGAGCGCATTTCAAGTCATGAGCTCACCAAAAAGTAACGTTGCAGTGCATCCAATTCTTTTGTTATGTTATCGGATGACATTTCTGTCTTCCCGTTTTATTTAAAAAAAATGTTTTATAGTTAATAATTACAAGAAGTATTCTAATAAAATTTATAATTCAATTAATAAGATCTTTAAGGTTTATAATAATAGGTTTTATAGTTGCATCTTCATTTGTTTTTGATAATACTGGTTGTGAAACTTTATCCATGTAGAATTTTAAATAATTTTTTAGTTGACATGATTCACAATGGAGTTTCTGATATTCATATTTCAATCTTGCTATTTCTTTTTGTACTGTTAAAATAAGTTTTAGAAACTTTTGCATGATTTGTATTTGTTCTGTAAACTTAGAAAAGATATAATTTAAAGTTAATATACAAATTAACTTTTAGTAAATAATATACAGTAAAGTTTTAATTATTTGAATTTTTAACACTTACTTCGTTTTGATTATTTAAAAGCGTTATAATTTCTTGATTACCAACTTCCAAATTGGTAGTTTTAAGTGGATACAACATAATTTCTTCGTTAAATGTTTGATATTTCTTACATAAATCTACCATAATCAATATTTTTTCAAGTTTTACTTCGTATATACTTAAATAATTTATTGTTTTCTTATATTCAGTAGTTAAAACATGTAGTTGTGTTTTATCTAACATTTTTTCTGAAAAAACATATTGTTTCTATTATTAATTAATTTTACTATTGAATTTCTGTAACTGTCATGTAAAAGGTTGTCATCTAAAGATATCATATAAAAATATTTTTATAAGACATTTAGTATGCGAATATATGATTGTAGCAATTACTTTTTACAAAAAGGAAGAGTACAATATAACAAAATAAACTTCCCAAAAGTTACTTATGTTATTTTTTAATATACAATAGATATATAATTCTAAAAATGGCCTATTAGTGAAAAATAAAGCCACCCAAATTAACTTATTTTATAACTTTGTAATAAAAAACGCTAATATAATCATAAAAAGTGATATTATTAATATAACACGATTTGGGCTTTTGCTATTCGTACGTGACGTGAGGGTATACATATAAGGTCAAATCGATTCTTTCAAATGCGAACCTCCACTTTTGACCTCGCAAATGGAAAAGCGGAAGATTTTACTTTTAGATACGGTCTTGAGTCAAGCTCATGGTCATGGTCATGGTCATGGTCAAGGTCATAGTCAAGATCCAAATCAATCAATGCATTCAAATATTTCGAAAACAACGTATCTTAGAAAGAAGTGTTTAACACAGAAGTTTTAAGATTCGGAGGGGACCAAGTGACCATGACCATGACCATGACTATGACCTTGACCCAAGACCGTATCTAAACGTAAAATTTTGCGCTCTTTCCATTTGCGAGGTCAAAGTGGGGGTTGAGTTCCCATTTGAAAAAATCGATTTGGCCTGCAAATGACCTTGATTCTTGACCGCAAGTTCACGATCAAGGTCACCATTAGTTGGCCCCCTCTGTATATATCGACATATAACATAGAAGTATTTCTTTAAGTTGCCATATACCCCTGAAATTAATCCCAGTCAGCACAACGTTCTCATGTTAAACATGCAAGCTTTAAAGATGAATATCTATGTTTAATACAGTAACCTATATGCTTTGGTAGCAAGATAAAGACCACTAAATAAATGTATGTGCAAAGTTTCAAAGAATGTCTGAAGAAATTAATTTTCTTGAAAACGTCCTATGTGAGTACACCAAGATTATTTTTCGAATATAAAAATACTATTACCCAAAACTTCTGATAATAGTTTTTATACGCACGAAGGACACTGGACATACATTTTTAATCAAAGAAAGGTTACAAAATTAAATAATTAAATATTAAAAATAAAGCTTCACACCTCCTTATAATTTTTGTTTTGCAATTTGACTGGAGAAATTATAGGTATTCCGTTACATATTTACGTACATAAATATGACCTACAAATAGCAGAGGCGTATAATTTGTAATACAAAATTTTAGAAGTCCTGACACCACTTAATATAGTTTGATGTTGATTTTTCAATAATTATAAGGGTTGCCATGCTTAAACTATTACAAATCGGATAAATTTCATAATTCCGAGGTTATATCAAAAGAAATACTTCGAATTCTATATATGTCGTTTATGACATTCGAATACAAAAATATATTATATAGAATCGAAGGCAAAAATAATAGTACATTTTCGTCGAAAGTTATAGTATTCTACCACTCTAACAATTTTAAGAAAATATTAATTTGTTTTTGCGCAGAATTCGAACAAAATTTGAGATTCTACACGGGGCACACCAGGGATGCAGGTTCTGGATTTTGGTCAAACTGTAGGAGACACTTCTTCAAACAAATAATGAGACCCGTGTCTCAGAGTTTTTCTGAACGGGCCTTCTATCCCAATATCCAAGTTATTTAATGTCAAAAAAGAATTATTTTTATAAAAATCACGCGTTTTCCTTTTACCATAGCTTTACAACTATTTTGATTACGTACATGGATTACGACAAGTTTACGAAAGAAAGCAGATAAAGCTTTTATATAAGCTTTATTTCATTGAATAAAATTAATTTCCTAGAAAGTTAGAGACTATTAAAAACCGAGTAAGAATAATGCTCAATATACACGATTCATAAAACTATTAAAAAATAAGAAAATTTTCAATAATTTCCTAACTTTATTTTTAACAGCCGATAACTTTCCAGGTAATAAATATTTTTTAACAAAACAAGTCTTATATCAAAGCTTTTTTGGCTACTTTTACATACTTTTATGACTATTTTCGTAACTTAAATATTCACAAAGCTATTGGGTAAAAGAAAAAGACATGATTTTTATTAAAAATAGTTTATGTTCAACATTAAATAGCTTGAATATCGGGATAGAAGGTCCATTTAGTAAAATTCTGAGACACGAGTCTCATTATTTGTTATGAAAAAGTCCCTCCTAAAGTTTGAGCAAAATTCAGGGACCGCATTCTTGGTGTGCCCTTCGTAAGTACTATTGCAACGTAAGAATTTTTCAAAGTTTACGAGAAAGCGTAAGTAGAGCGAAGTGCTTATTTGACTAGCACAGTCTGATGGCGTAAATGATAATCTAACTATAAATGATGTTTTTTTAGGAAACATTTATTGACTCCTCATCTTGTAAGTGGTTAATCGACTTTACAATATAACCAACTTTTCGTAAGATATTCTTTTATTATATACCAACTTTTTTGAAAACTATCTGTAAAATCATTATGAATTTTGCAATAGCCGACAAGAAAACGCTATTCCCCATAAAATCGTATCTTAAATTGTCAAATCGATTTTTATTGATATCTCGCCGTTGAAGCTTCTAAATGACTTGAAATTCCATGAAATATTTTTAAACATAGATGACTCTATAATATTGAATTTTTTTTAAATATATCTGTTATTTCCATGACCGGATGAACCTTTTTAAGTTTTCGTAGAGTATTGCAAAATATTTTAAAATTTAAGACACTCTTGATATCTTATAATTCGACGTAATTTTTAACGTATTGTATATGTAGAAATTCACGAAAAATTGACGAAAAAAAAGTTGGAGCACACATCTGAGAACTGATTTTCCTTATTCTATAACTAATATAGTATACGAAAACGATGTTTGACATAGGAAATCGGGATACTATTTTTCAGGAAGCTACAATTCATGTTTGAAGCTCTGAATGAAAAATAAGTGGTTTTTCGTTATTTTCACCAACATGATATGGATATTAAATGATCTCATAATAACAGAATTTGCTTATAACTTTTTTATGATTAAGAACTAGAGAAGATGAGCTTACATTTGCTTTTTGTAAAAATGAAAAATGTTGATTCCTCTCAAAGTTATCAAAGTTTAAAGTTGAGCATCAAAAGTGCGACGAAATATGTATGCAGTCGAACAGTCAAGTTAACGGATTAAACACTGCCTTTTTTGCTCAATTTTGAACCTTCATAACTTTGCAAGGAATTAACATTTTTAATTTTTAATAAGTATATGAAAGGTCCTTTTCTCTAGTTTTATTTTCTATTTTTAAATGATACTCAAGACTTTTCAAAGTAATATAATTTACATCATGTTGGTGAAAATAACGAAAAACCACTTATTTTTCATTCAGAGCTTCAAACATGAATTGTAGCTTTCTGAAAAACTCTATCCCGATTTCCTATGTCAAACATCGTTTTCGTATACTATATTAGTTATAGAATAAGGAAAATCAGTTCTCAGAGGTGTGCTTTAATTTTTTTTTTGGTCATTTTTTCAGACAAATTATGGACAATTTTTTGTGAATTGCTACATATATAGAGCGCGGTGATTCCTTGAGGCTTTGTTTTTATTCGTGACTCATATCTTCCCTCGGAACCCTACCACGCTCCTGTATATTGTCTCGGAACTCTGAAATACACCCGGTTGGCTTTACGTTATAGTTTACGTATGGCGCCACTTAAACAGATGTAAATAAAATACCTTCAGCGACACGATTTTGAATAGTGATGTATGCCTTATGAAAATAATTTCGTTCATATTTGCAATCCGCGATTTCCGTGCTTGCCTTTTCTTGAAGATAGTTAATTTTATTTTGAAATTGTTGTATTGTTTTACAGAGATTTTGGATGCGCATTGATTGTTCAGCAATTTTAGATTTATCTTTATTATCTTTTTCTTTCACCTTTTCAAAATCTTTTCGCTGATCCATAGTACCTGAAACACTCAATAGTGAGAAATTATTTTACTTCTTTTTATTTGTTGATGATATTTTGATAATAAATCTTACTTTCTTTATAGTTACGTAGAACACTTGCGAGCTCTTCTGAAATGCTTCGTAAACGTCTAGATAAAAGAACCTTGCGTATTCTTTGTTCATTCTCGTTTTCTTCTTTCCGAGTATCTAGTTTTGCTGTTCACAGAATAAATTTAACTTCTTACGGATAACATCAAAGTATTGTAGTTATAGTGTAAATGACTAAGCATTATATAGAATAACGCAAAAAAAAAAAAATTAAATAGAAGCTGTATTTACATTGTAGTCATTATTATATTTTATAAATATTATTTGTATTGAATTTTCTAAATATTAGTTTTTATAGTAGCTATTGATTTTTATTATGCTGAGTAGCGATCGTTAAATTTCATTGATTATACTTCATTGATTATTCAAAACATTCATTAAGTTTTTGTTAAAAAATTTTTTTAACTTTTTACACATTTAAATATTTCAAATTTAATTTAAACGTAAAAATTTGTTTGTAATTACGTAAGATGCTAAAGTTAATTTTTTATATTTCAAAAGACTCAAATTATAGTTTGACATTCTTAAACTTTTTTTTAATATCAAGAAAAACACGTTTACTTACATAAATTTTTGGTACTAATCATTTCCATAAATTGTTCAAATTGTTGCGTCGTACTAAATATGAGAGTTTGAAGCAAACTCTGTTCTCCATTTTCATGTTTTTCATATTCGTCCATTTGATCTCTAGTTATGCTTAGTACATTTTGAACAGTACTTAGATAATGATCGTTATTCTCATCTAATAGTTGCTTGTTTATTTCTAATATCTGGTCGATTTGTTCCATGTGCAAAGCGTCATTTCGTATTTTTTGTGCGTCAGCACTATTTAATGCGTCCAAAAGCACACTGATACTATCATAATTAAATATATAAATTATTTAAGTATTATTAACTAAAAATAAAGGAGAATACGGTAAAGGAACTTAGGTTTTTTAGATGGCTTGTGTAACTGATAATTTGTTAGCAAACAACATTATTTGAACATTTATTAGTAGGGTCTAGAAAAAATAGAGCGTCATCATCCTTCAGAGATTTAATGGAAAACGTAAGTTTCGATAAAACTTTGTATTAGTGTTACATTTCACAGATTTTCCTACATTTTTAAACAGAAAATAACCCTGGGCGAATGCGGGATGGAGTAGGTATAGGGAAACAGTGTAGGTAAAAGAGAGGTTCTCAGGAAGGGTCTAGCTATGGAATCAAGTGGTTATTCTTAAAGACAACGTTTTGGCGCTCACTTTGTCGTCTTTCTCAGGCCTCTATTTATTAAACATTTAGAAAGCACCTGGCTCAATAATTTGATCGATTAAACCTTCCAAAAAAACAAATATGATGAGTGAACAACGTATTTTCACGAATCTAAACAAAGTGTGATGGATAATATAGATTTTTAATAGTTTTAAAATTCTTCTAGAATATTTTTATAGGCCTAGTTCTATATAAAAATCTTTTATCAATTAAAATTATTCGAGTATTTATCAGAAGAATAAAAGTATCGGATGAAATTTTGCCGTCGGATACTGGCTAATCTCTGTTTTTACCTATAGAATTTCAATTGTACAGACTAAAATTTTATAATATTACAAGTAAAATATTCAGATATTCATTTATTACATATCAATTCTTGTATGTTGTTTGCCTATAATAATAGGCAAATTAAACATTTTATGAAGATTATTATCACATGTATAATTATGTGTTTAGCGACCGAAAAACATAACATTTTGTGTTCAGACCACAACGGATTTTTATTTGTCATTTCAAACCTTAGGTAAGTTTTTCTGTAACAAAAACATCATGATATAATTCTGTTTTTTACCTATAGATACTACCATTAACGTGATTGCAAAGTTAAAGAGTTTCAAAAAGCATCTTGTAAAAACATTATTATATATTGAAAGTGTTGATTCTCAAAAATTATACGAATTTCCGTTATTACTGTACATAAAAAGAAAAAATATTTTCAAACCTTCAAAGATACATAAGACATTAAATAGTATAGTACAAAATAAAATTAATACAAACAATGTAAGAAGTTGTAACTTTATTATAAATTATTGTGGACTGATTTTTTATTTATATAAGTATAAAAATTGCATTATATTGCAAGTATGAGAAAACGAGAGCAAATATATACAGTTGCCGTGAAATTTCATTAGTTTCTACCATTATGATCAGCTATATAGGGTTTCCAGAGAATTATTTTAAAGTATCCGTACTATTAAATACAATAACATAAATTAAAATAGTTACTGTAGTCATGTTTCGTTCTTGTAACAAATCAAATGATAAGTTACAACTATTATTATTATTATTTTCTCTCACTGGGCTAGATAGTGTGGATGTTTCGAAGTAAGTATTCTATATATTAGTAATTAAAACCAATCTTTTTTTCCGTGACGATAATAAGTATAATTAAGTTCATTTATCAAAAAAATTGTTCAATTTTACATTTTCTTGCTTTTTATTA
>JAYJLV010045278.1:0-21624 GCA_036873485.1 Torymus texanus
TCTCCAAATTGCCATAAAAAATGGTAAATTTTCCCATAATTTTAAGTAAAATTTTCTATCAAATTTTTTTCCGTGTAATAATTAATGTCGCCTAAACATATTCCCATATGAAAAAGTGTCCCGAGACTGGGTACTCTACCTTAGTGCGGTTTACTTTTATCTTAGAGCGTACTCTTTAATTTAATTATGAAACAGCTCAATAAATTACAAAATTAGCAATTGTTTAATGAATGCCTCTAACTTATTAAAGAAATTTCTACTTTTTGACATTTCTATTAAATTTTCGACCATTTTTATTATATTTGTATTGTACTAATATTGTAAAATTTGAAAGTGTATAGGAATTTTTTAAATAAACAGATAAATATATATTAGTCATCATATTCACATTTAATTTGAATAGATAAAATAAATGATAGATTTATCCGGTTATTCCGGGCAGTAAATTAAAAAAATTAACTTATCTGGTTACGTTTCGGGTGAATTGTAGCTTTATGGCAATATTTTTGCTTCTACTGAAAATATAGTAAATGAAAAAGGCCTATTTGAAGATACAAAATCCGGAGTTATTTCGACTTTCAAAAAAAGTGGACTTATTGGGTTATTCCGGGAAGCCACAGATATAATAACCGCAAGTCCAAACCAGTAGAACTGAAAAAGGATACGAATATATATTGCGGTTTGTTCTGGTGAATATATATGGTTTATGGAGTAAGATGTCGTTTTCGAGCGATAGTATCATAAAGCATTTATATCAAAGCTTTTCATCACCAGACAGCACTTTTCGCGTCGTAAATGACAAAAAAATCCCTTCAGTGTCTATTTCGCATATAGATTTTTATATTTCATCTTCATTGGTTCTACATGAAAGCATATTTTTATTTGCTATATATGTGCGCGCTCTATTACCTTGCAACAGCTTCCTCGTCCGATCGAATTAACCTCAATTTCAAAATTTTATCATGCTTTCTACGAAATAAGTTTATTAATATAATTATCATGCGACATCTCGAATAATGCTTTTATATCGCGTCTATGAGGAAGTTTACTGCCCGAGTAATAAAAACAAGAGATAAAGAATATGTATATGCGGGAGTTATATCCTGATATTGAGCTTTTCGAAACGACTTTCCGCGCTTTTAGCTTATCTTACTAAATTTTGAGTATCAATGCGCGAGAAAGATATTGCTTTTTCTCAATAGTAAAATTATTCTCTATTTTTAATCTTTTCTGATAAAAAAATCCGACAGCTTATCTCTTATTTTACATTCCGTAAATATTCGGCATCGCATAATGTACTTCTATTTTCAAATCCATAACTTTCGTGGAAAGGAAAAAGCAGTTGGCTTTGAATCTCTCTCTCTCTCTCTCTCTCTATCTGCGCCGAGTTTACTCAAGTTGCTTAAAAGCAAACTGCAGCAACGAAATAGAATCAATAATAAATGTTGCTTATCGAAAAGTTATAAGGGCCTCCCTCGCGGCCTATTTTGATTCCTCTCGCTCAGCTGCCTCTCTCGAGCATTCGATTCGCCGATCGATAACGTATAGCTCCGCGATGACGAGGCGGCAGAAGAGGTGAGGATAGAAGAAAAGAGAGAGAGGGGGAGGGAGATACTGAGGCATCTACAGCCACGTCAAAATGAGAAATGTCTCTTCGGCGGGCGCACCTGACATCCGCATTACCTGAGCCGTGGAGAGAGAGAGAGTATGTGCGCCAGACATGTGCCAGCGCCGCGAATACTTGCGCGAAGTGTAAAGAACGAGAGACGAAGAGAGAGAGAGAGAGAGAAGGCCGAAAAGGTGACTGAAAGTCGAAATCGGATCGAGAGACGTCGTCGTAGAGTTGTGAAGCGTTCGCTCGCACGAGACGAAACTTTTAAAGCGAGTTGTTCGGGCTTGTTATGATAAATGTATAAGGAGGTGCTCATGGCGTCTTTCGGCCGGGACATCGAGTTATACGCTTGATTGAATATGTAAATCCTCGTCTACTTACAAGCTACGTCGACGAAGTCGTGGAGGGAGGAAGAGAGAGCGAGAGGGAAGACTGGCGTTACCAGCACACTGAGGGAAGAGATAGAGGATGAAAGGGAAGTGATTTCGAAGCGGCGGCGAGAGTGCGAGAGAGCGGCTACGGCCGAACGAGTGAACGGCTTTGGGGGTTGGCATTAAGAAACGTGCGCGAAAGGCGAAGAAATAGAGAGAGGGAGAGAGAGCGAGAGAGGGAGAGAGAGAGGGAGAGAGCGAGAAAGGGAGAGAGAGGGGAAGAGAGAGCGAGAGGAGAGAGAGAGGGAGAGAGAGAGAGAGAGAGAGAGAGAGCTGGACAAACGAAGGAAAAGACGGGGTGACGAGCGACGGGCGAGGAATAAAATATTTATTGCTCTGGATTCCCTTTCTCTCCTGTTCGTCTTCGCGCGTGTCTCTTAGATTTTGCGAGGCAAGTGTGCGCTCCGGCTTCTTTTCTCACTCCGCAAAGCTATGTCCCCCCCTCCCTCTCTCTCTCTCTCTCTCTCTCTATCTATCTTTCCTGTATTTTTTGGCTTATCGGTTCGCGTAGAAAGCTCGTCTCGTTGCTCGTCTGACCCATTTTTTCTCCCTCTTTCTCGCGTTTTATCTAATTCTATCTGGCCTCGTTTCGCCTTCGCGACTTCCTTTTCTCTCTCCGTTTTTTTGTCTACCACTCCCTCTCGTAACCGAGCAAACAAGTGCAGTATAACGGGGGTGGGCTATAGCTACGTTGCACCTCGCGCGCTTACTCTCTCGCTCTCTTGCATTCTCTTTGCGCCTCCAATCCTCGGGATCATTTATGCATACGGACCGTAATCCGCGAGGATTTTCCGTCGACGTTTGGCTCGGTCGAGCGTCAATAATTCCCTCCCTCTCACCCTCTCGCCTTTTCTTCCTCTCGCAGGTTTTGCACCGAGTGGGATATATTCGACTGTGGCTTGCAAGGAACTCCTCAAGACGCAAATCTTCTCTCTCTCTTGCTCTCTTTGTTTCTTTCGTCTGCATTAGCTTGTTTGAGCCCTTCTATATATATATATATAGTTTTTCATTTAGACCGTAGGCAAGCTAGCTGTCTTATTTCATTTCTTTCGACTCGCACATTTACATTTGGATATTTTGATCCTGCTATTTCGTTACCATGAAGCTTTTTAATTTTCAAAGCATTAAATTAACTTGTGAATTCTGGTTTATGCGCGTACTTTTTCCTCAAATCTCATTAAAATTTCCTCGTATTAAACACACGACAAGTTTTGCAAAACAATTTACATTGTTAAAAGTCTATCTTCACTACAGTTCCGGTCCAACTTGTAATTAGAATGTAAAGCCCTGGTTGTTTTTTTTTCCTCGTGGTATACTGTACGTTCCGAGCGTGCTAATTCGAATTACAATACACAGCGAGAGCAAAAGTATGCGAGTTATGCTGCGCACTACTGCGCGTACGATAACTATATACGGGCGCGCACTACGAATTCAGTCTGGCTATTTCGGCAGGGGCTTTCGAGGGGTTGCACACCGCCCACTGTGTTTAGAAACACTCGATCATGATGCAGAGCGAGCGGGCGGCCAGCCGGTAATGAATTCATCGGGAAGTAATCGATAGGAAAACCGATGATGATCAATCCATTTGTAGAACAGCGTGGGTGCGCGCCCCGCCACCACCGCCGCCGCCACCGCCGCCGCCGCCGTCGATTCGAATAATTCCTTTGGGCGTAGACGGTGAAGCTTGGGATCGGTTGGGAGAGAGAGAGGAGGGGGAGAGAGAGGGAGGAACGCTTACCCGGCCATTACACGGGCAATTTGCATATTGCACCGGTCCGCAGTAGCAGTAGTAGCAGCAGCAGCAGCAGCGGTAGCACTGGTGGTTCTGTTATTGGTGTAACTTGGTCCTCCTCTCGGTACGCGCACCTACGCCTCTCTCTCTCTCTCTCTCTCCTTTTCCTGCCCCCTCCTTTCTGCCCCTGATATTACGCGCCTTGAAACTTGCCGATAATCCGTACGTACGGGGGGTTATGGCTGCACCCCCGATGGCCAGAGAGGAGTTGAGTACGAGAGAGTCTCGTTCGCTCGTTTTCGCGCGAGTCTCTATATATGTGTGTATGCGAGCAGGAGAGAGGGAGAGAGAGAGTAAGGTAGCGCACCGAGCGTCGTACATATATTATCCGATTAGTCGGGCATGGCCCTCGAACAAGCGCGCGAGCGAGGCCTGAGCGTCCTTATATACATATACGCCGTGGAAGAGAGAGAGAGAGAGAGAGAGAGAGGCCTCGGTACCCGAATAAATTTCACTCCCTCGGAGCGACGATGGTGTCTGCCCGGGCCAACTTCTGCAGATAGCTGGGGGTACAAAGAGAAGTGCGCGCGGTAAAGTCGGAGTTGTCTGGCTTAGATTTGGAACAATCTTATTAGGAATATAAGTACGTTAAAGTATTTTCAAGGGTAACCATAAAATTACACCCGTATGTTAAATATATAGGTTATTTTACGCGTGACATCATTGACTTATTTTCTCCGCTATAATATCGCTTAAATGGATGTTAGGCTATCTATATTAATTAGTTGTCGTGTTTGATTGCGCAAGTAGTAGATATATGCTATTCATTTATAATTAAAACAAAATGGAACATTGACTGCATTGGGATTGATTATAAAAGATGTCGACCATTACGTGCGGGGAGGTTGGACACGTGATATAGTATTGGCTCGCTGATTGAATGGACTATTGCTTGGTGGTATGAGGCTTGAATGAGTAACTAACACGAAACCTGTGATGAATAGCTTTGAATATATGAAAACATAAAAATTTAGTCCGATGATTCGACTTGATTGTGTGTTGTAAAATATTTTATCCAGGTCTTTTTTTTTAAATACTATTTTGATATCCCGAACAACCCTTGAAATAAAAGGAGCAAAAAAATAAAAATTCCATTTCGAGCGAGTACCCATATACCCCCGGTTCGACGCGTGAAATAAACATGACAAAAGTACGATTTTTAGTGGAAATATTCATTTTATATTTCCATTCATCAACTGGAAAATCAATTATAACGTCGTTGTTCCACATAAAGATTCCATATGATAAATTAAAAAGCTTTGTAATGTTGTGGATACGCGCGGGCTGGTATGCGCGCAAGGCAAACAATAACAAGCAATAAAGCCGAAAAAGCTTTCGACGTCTGATAAACGAGCGACCGATGCGAATGCAAAAAAATTATTTCGTCTCGCGTGAGCTTCAGCACACTTCCATACTGTCTGTATATACACATGTGCATACGTACACTGCGTACTCTGGGTATATATGCATGTCCCACATATCTGGACTATTCGCTACGTATAGATTTACTTTCGCCTATATCTGTGTTTTTATCTTCGTTGTTCCCCATACATACATCGCACTGGCGCAAAGTAAAGCGAATCCGAAAGAGCAAAATACAATCCGCGGCGACGAAATTACGACGACCATACGTGCGTCTGTGCGCGGAGAATTTTTGAGGAAGTGCACTTTCATTCGGCCAAACTTGAACGATAAATATAAAAAACGAGCTTATACATGTCCTCGCGCAGCAACGGATATGCTTTTTGGATCGCGCGTCGAGGGGCCACTCTACTACTACGCAAGAGCCCGCGTGTATATAACGAAAAAACAACAACGCCCGCGCACGGCAGAGGGGAAGAGTGGAGAGAGGCCACTTCGATGGTAATAAATGGCGATTGGGGTTGTTTGGCCGCGCAAGCGCGTCGCTCGCTAGCTCGCGGCCCCGCAAGGCACTTTTATGTATAAATAACCGAGTGTGCTAGGGGACGGCGGTATAGTTCAATCGTAAAGCTGAATTATGTTTTATAACCGAGGCGACGCCGTCGTCGTCGAATATGGTAGCATGGCAGCAGTAGCAGCAGCAGCAGCGCAGCAGTAGCGCTACACTATGAGCACGCAGGCGCTAGATCAAAAACGCGTCCCTCTTGCCTCGCTATCGCCATTTGCCGCTTACAAACTGGCAAATGGATCTGCCGTGTCGTAGTCGCGAGTGAACGTGCGAGTGAGTGAGTGAGTGAGTGGGAGAGAGAGAGAGAGAAAGAGATTGGGATTGCCCGGGAAATACGAATGTGATTGACTGGTCATCTACGGGGTGAGAGCGAGCGCGCGAGAGGACAGTGGATGCAGGGAATGAATTTACTCTCTCCGTCGGTCCAGAGTCAGTCACCCGCGTGTTGCGCTTTTAAAGGCTTTATATCTCTTTTTTTTTCGTCGTCGATGAAAAAGCGCTGGGAGACAATGGCCGGGGTCGAGTTTTTGCGCGTGCCACCCCCTACCGGCCTTGTGCGCGAACGCGAGCGACAAAGAAGGAGCGCATTGTTTCTGGAATGGGTTCGCCCTCCTCCCCTACCTAGCTCTTGTTTGAGAAAAAGTTAATCGCGCGCCAGAGAACCCATTGTCGCTTTCGAATCTTAATTGGAGGACTATCGGTCATGAGAATCCACATATATATTATATGAAAAGAGTCTTGTATATTCTTTATATTGTATATAGTTTGATAATTAAATTTTAGAGTAAGAGTACTTGAGGAAATGATTGTTCTTATTCAGTGGGATAATGCAATGCATAGGAAGAAATTCGTTAAGATAACTTTTTATCCATTTATGTGAAACTAATATTAACTAGTGCGATTAAAAATTTCACAATGCTTCTAAGAGTCGATTTGAAATTCATTATACTAACCTTCTGTAATCTCAACATTAAAAATTCGTCTTAATGTGCATTATTGAAGTGAAAACCCTACGACCGAACCACACTTAAAAATCCTGTTGGCTATATAATGAGACAAATAAATTTCTACGAATCAGATTACTTGAAGAAACGATTGCTCTTATTTACTATAACTTTATGTAAAGTATACAAGAAAAGCTTTCATCAAGCTACGAAACCAGTATTAATCAACGCGAATAAAAAAATTCACGATGCTTTTAAGCTTCAATTCAAGATTTATCGTTAATCTTTTGCAACCTCACCGTTAAAAAAAAAACACAGTAAAAATTTCCATTATTGAAGTTTAAATTCAGACACGATTCCGCGCTCGCGCACACACTTGAAAAATCTTCGCGTCTCATTAGCCGCTAAAAGCTTTTTTTTTCAATCGAACGCGTCGACGTCGACACGCAGCCTTGTAACGAACGTCTTTGTTCGTTATGGAAGCCCGCGGCGCGGCGACGGCAAGTTCCGATTGTCATCGCGCGGGCGGGCAAATTGAATTATTGTCGGTGGCGGCAAGAGGCGCCTCCACCGTTTCTCGCCTAATTTACATGCAAAGTCGGTTGGGCGGGTCGAGGCTGGATGGCTGGCTCGAGAAAGTGAATGTAAGAAAGGCTAAGCCATAAAAGTCCGCGACGACTTAGGCGTCAGATTAAAACTTTGAATTACAGGCTTCGCTGTGCGAGCGCGCAGGCACCCGTGGCCCTCGCAAATTCGGATGCATTATGGCGTCCTCGACGCGTGCAGGTAGGTATATGTGGGTGTGTGTGTGAGTCTAAAGAGCCTGGGCTATGAGCGCACACCTTGCGCGTTCGTTCATCAAGTCGCGTGAGAAAGAAGTTTCGCTGAGAGTGAGAGAGAAAGCTGGGTTACACACGAAAGATAGTGTTTGTGTATGTATATGTATATAGGAGGTGTGGTAGGGTTATATAAGGGTACAGAGGGATGGTGTAGGGGGGAAACTTCGCTACAGCGAATTTCCATTTAGAGAGACTTTGCGAGCGTTCAGCTCACCCGATCCGGGAAGCCCGGCGACCTTCGTTGCCGCTATACCGGGTTACTGCTGCTGCTGCTGCTGCTGCGGCTTCTACCACCGCACACCGCGTTCGAGAGAAGGATCGGCAGCGTGAGATGAGTCTTTCTCTCTCTATCGCTCGCTCACGCTGTGCGAGCGAAACTGATTCGTGAGAGAAGTGGATTTCAAGCCTTCGGCCTTCGCTCGTCTTCTTCCTTCCTTCCGCCTCTACGTATACCCGTGTTCCTATATAACAGGGCGCTTGGGTATAGAATGCCTTATATATATACACACACACACACACACACAGACACACCTGTGCGACAGAGTTTCGCGTCTTCGCTTTTCGATTGCCCAAGCCGATGAGACGCGACAGATTGCCAGAGTAAACACGCGCGTGACCCTTCCAATGGAAATGTTATTCTCGCAGAGCTTTGGATTTCGTCTTTTTCTTGGTGTACTTTATTTTTAAATCTTTACACTTGCCAGAACTCGTTCTTATACCACGTATCGCTCGCTTTCTGCCCGATCGCACACTAGCCATGAGGCTTATATATAACAAAATATAGAGATAATAAGTGTATATGTCATTTGTATAAACGTGAACAATGAAGGTCTGGAGAGGAGCGCGAATCAGTCGACCTCGAGTTTCCGGAAGGATCCTTGGAAGCCGAAGATGTCGTCCATGTTGACCATAGGCCCAGGTCGAAGTTCCTCGACGGCGGCTTTGCCGTCTTCTTTTAGGAACCAGTCGCGCCATTCTTCCAGCTTGTCTTGCCATTTTTCTACGAAAATCAATTGCTAGTAGTGCATAGTAGTACTGATATATAAAAGCTAATTTAAATATAATAAGTAAATTACTATTTAATTCATTCATTGATAATTCTTCACCACCGTAATCTACGGGCATTATGGATTTTGGAATGTGCTCGAACAGAGATTCCAATACGGAGTGAACATGCACCTGTAAATTGTAGGATGAGTAGATTAATAAAATAATCCAGTATATATAGATAAGCGGGCATAATAACATTGTTATGTTTAATTGATCATTATCGTGTACGTTTCATAATCAGGGGTGAAAGCCCCGCTTTGAAGCTGCAATATTGGAAAAAAAATAGCTGAAAACCAGCGATGAAAGTATGGCATTATGCGCGCGGATCAAGCTAAACTTAACAACGCAATTTGCCGCGAAGAGACTTCGGAAATATGATATTAATCAGTCATTACCCTGGCGGCGAGCTTAGGTTTGATCGCCGACTTGACGAGCGTGACTATGCGGTCGATGAAGCTCGGCGCGTTGATGAAGTGAATACCCTTTATCCTGGCTGCGAAGGCTTTCTGCAAGACGATAAATACATTTTTTTCAGCTCGTTAAACCCGTAACTAAACGCCATATATAAATGATATTTAATATCACTCGTACACCCCACACACATACACGCACGTGTGCGGCATAACCAAAATCAATTCGGTCAATTTTACGCTTCCACGTTCCATCATCGACTTATAATACTTCGCCCTTCCCATCACGGATTATGTCAAATTTCTCATCCCTTCTCTCTCACTCCGCAGTTATCTATTTGCGGCTCGCCCCGCTATCTCGATTACGGCTGCGGGGGACAAGTCGAGAAGGGGACACCGCCTACGCGCCGACGTCTCTCGTTCCCCTTCACTGCCACTCTGCCGGCAAATCACGACTGTATCGAATTTTCTTCATGGTCTATTAGGTCGCGAAGACGAAGTCGAACGGTGGAGTGGAGAAAAGGGGAGGACGACGAATTCGTCTGAGGATTCCACGAGGAGATTTTTAAACTCGAAGCAAGTCGATGGCAGAAGGGGGAGAAAATTCGTGGTTGTCGATAGAGTGCCAAGACTCGGATGTGGGATTAAATGTAAGTATAAGGGAAGATGGATAAACGATTGTGGGAAAAGTGAACTATGATTATAATGTTCGTGATTGGTTGACTTACAGAGGCGTCAAATTAACGTCGTTTTGAATTTCTTTTCAAGTGCGAATATTAAACATTTTTATGCATGCGTCTGAATTTTGCTGATATGAGAAATTAATAATTTCCGTATTACATTAACGTTTTTTATATATTCAGCATTGAATTGCGCATTCTTTCTTTTTTATATTCACAGGTATCTATTTCTTGATGTTTCGCAAATTCAATATTAAAATATATAAAAGTGTATTATCGCTGATTCGTAAAAGTTTGAAATTTCGGATATTCCTTAAATTTTCTGATATTTCCGTTTTATTATTTCGGCTCTACCATTTTAAACTTTATTATTTTATCAGTAAGAAGCATCGGGTACGTGACCTGCAAAATGGATGTCGGCTTTCTTTCGAATCTATTTTTAACAGAAAAAGGACGAGCGCGCGAGAATCGTATATTTCCCCAAAAACTTTGTAATCCCCCGAAGAAAATTATAAATTAATTTCTCATTCAATTTTCCAAAAAGTATACACATACATAATTTCCAGTATTTTCTTTCATAATCGCGCTTGAATAATATTTTGGCCATTCATCTTTAATATACCTTTCCCCTTTACATTCATAATCAGCGACCTGAAAAAGAATCCCACGCAGAAAAGAAAATTTTTAAGCGGATTGAGAAACACAATGAACGTATGGCTCAAAGGGTTAATGAGATCGTCGCGTTTTCCGAAAATAAAAGGAACGAAGCGAAAGAACTCGAGTTCGCGTCCACCGTAGCCTTTTTTTCTTCCTCTTCATTCATGAATTCGAGACCGCTCGGTCGTTGCACCAGCTGCATTTAAAAAGAACAGTTTTGTGCGCGGACTCTCGTACACACATACACTCGTACTAATACACATCAGGATTTCTTCTTTTAATACTCACCGTCGCAGCAACCTCGCACTTCTTCAGTATAGCCGGTGTGAGTTTGGCTAGATGGCCCACTCGCATCGCCGAAAGATCGTAAATGTAAATGTCTCCGAGGCAGCCGCACTCGGTGATGCGAACGTCGCCCACCATAAAGGTGTACCTGCGGTAACGAAAAGCGATTTAGTTTCCCTCTCTTTGCATCTCTCTCTTCCGCGCCGTCGCTCCTCCACCCTTTTGCGCAATTGACCACTTGCCATAAACCTTTATCGCCATTTCTCCGAATCCCACTCTCCCTCCTCTTTTCGTGGAGAGACGCTATACGTGCTGGGGGAATGGCCCATTCCAAGTCGCTTCGATAGACCAGGGTTCGTACCCGCGCGCTCGCGCGAATTAACGCTTTCTTAATTATGAAAATTACCTATGAAAATTCCCGGCGCATCGATTGCTGGCTATTCGCGCGGCTCCCGGGCGACGCGATTGCGCCGCCGCGTTACATGCCGTCGTCTGTGGCTTTTATTAGAAAAATTTCAGCCTCGTGTATTCCAATAATACCAGTTAATATACCGAATATTCCGTTGTAAAAAGTCGAGCTAAACGACGGGGGTTTGTTTTAATTAACATCAGCTGCATGCTATAACCTTTTGTAATTTCACGTGTATTTAATTTCATTATACACAACGACATGTAAATCTGTTAATATCTTGTTAAATATTGAGTGCCGTTTAGTAGAATTATTACATTACAAATATCGACACAAGCGGTAAGCAGTTAATCTCGGCTTTATATTAATTAGAGTTATAACACGTGTGTGTATATACAAAATATATCAACGCTTCAAATAATATAACATTCTCTATACAGCAAATACGGTCGCACTTTTTATAAAGTGCACACACTACTATTGATACGCGAAATTCAAATAACCTCGATGCCCGCTTTTAAGAGTAATGAAAAGTAGAATCCAAAAAAAGCTATCAAAAGAATGAAAGTTTAAAATTTTGATCAAAGTAAACGGTAAACTTCACGACTGTCAGAGAAATGTAATTATGAAAGTTTGTCGCTCATTTTCGGTTCGTTTTTTACGAAAAATAATATCCGAATGCGACGCCCGGTGGTCTTCTCGTCTGACTTTCCTGGATTACGTGTACGTTTTACGATTGCGCGCTAGTCACGTCGCGGCGATTTGCACGTACAGGTTGGCCATAGAGGCCGAAGGAGAGGGTATGAGGCTACGAATTCAAAGACCACGAAAAGGAGCGAGACGGAGCGAGAGAGGTGTGTGCACAATGAGAAGGAAGGTATATGGCTATATATGGAAAAAAGACCTACTTGAACAGGTCCCAAGGCTGGAATTTCGAGGCATCCTCATTGATCGAGCGCAGAATCGAGACCCTGTACTTTTCCGGCGTCAGTTTCGGCAAGCACACCCATTGCCTGCAAATACACATGAGCATTATACATATAAGCGAATAAGTCTATAGCGCATTGGAGAGGGTCGAGACGTGCGTTTTCACTTTCAGCACGGATCTCGGCGAACGTTCTATGCGTGGGTAGGTTTGTATATATATATATATATATATATATATATACACGTATGTATAAGTGTACACACGCGCGGCATGAGCGCACAAAGCGAAGGAGGTTAACGGGACAATTCGAGAGCGGGGCGCGCGCGTGCAGTTTCGAGGAGTTTCCCCCTCTTCTACGCCCGCGTGTGCCGCGCGAATAATTCTAATGCGCGCTCCTCGCGTAATTAGATTCATTCGTCGACGCTCGCGTCTTAGATCAAAGCGACGCGACGCTCGCTCGCGTCCTCGTGCGCGGCTCGTTTCTTCGCCTCGTGCGCGCGCAGGTGTGCATCGAAGCTGAGGGCGAATCCGAATTCTCTCTCTCTCTCTCTCTCTCTGTCTCGGATTTAGGGAATTTGCTTGTATGGCAATGGCGTGGTGTATATAGAACGAGGGACTTGAGCATAATGTGAGTGAGCTCGCATTTACACGGCTGTATGTAGGTACATTTGTATGTGTATATAGGTATATATATGTATGGGTATTATACGTACACAGTCTCGTGGAGGCGCGTTATAGACGGGGCCAAAGGATCCCGCTCGGCGAAAAGCTCGGGAACATGGCGCCTAACTGTGTAGTACATGTCGAGTTTCTGTTTGGCTAGCTCGAGACTATACTTCGTACTAATTACCAAGTACTCCAATCTCCGCTCCTCTATATCTGCGAGACGCCAGACAATTGCTTTAGCTTAATCAACTTGCGCCGCTGATGAACGGTACACAACGTGAGCGCGCGCTGCGCCCGGCGAGCATTGATATCTTCTTTGCACGCGCGCCCGCGCACCGCCCTTGTGTACGGACCAATTGCCACCCAGGAAAAGCTCCATAATAATTTACGCTTGTTTTTGCTTTACTTTTTGCTCGTTACTCGTATAGTTTAATAGTATTAAGTGTTACATAATCTTATGGATCTTTTCCTGGATTAAATAATTAATTAAACATTAGTATGTAGGTAAGAAAGTTGTTTATACACTGTTAATTATAGGAACAGTAATTAAACTAAAGTTACACTTAGGACCAAGTACCTTGAGCTGATTTTAATAAGGATAATTATTATATATATTTACATTTTCAAAACCGCATGTCGTTTAATTAAACTAATTACTCTTCTAAACAAATTATTGCACAAATTTTCTCTATAAAGTTCGCAACTTTATCAAATCTTGTTTTAGCAATGCTTTCTCCTTCAAAAGCATATATCAAAGATAGAACGAGCCACAGATAAATTTGGAAAAAAAGACAATAAAAAATTCAGCCATAATCCAAAATGATATGTGGTTTTGCTTATACAAGCCGAACCACCACGACGGCGAATAACAAAGTAGAAAGGCAAAAAAAGGATTGCAGTTTGTCCTAAAAGCATTCATCAAAAATGAAATTTTCGAGATGCAGTTTTGTATACTTGAATGGGATTGCCTTACATTATTCCCGTACGCGCACGTACACACATATCTGGGAACGCCTTCGTCTTTCCGTTTTCCTCCTGAGAAAACGCGCGAGCAACATTTATCGAGTTGATAAATCGTAACCGCGGCAGTTTCGCTACCGGACGCCACGCGACTGCGAGCAACGCCCGGCAGGCTTCCAGAAAAGTGCTAGACCGATCACAATATAGTCAAGTAAGGAATAAAAAAGAGAGAAAAAAAAGAAGCATATATAAGCATAAGATAGAATGATAATTCAAATTATTCACCGTGAGGTAGATGCGGTTGATGCGAAAGCCAATCTCGGAGCTTCTCTCGTAGCTCGACCGCTAGCTCGGCGCTACCGCCCATGGCAGCGCACAATTCGTCGTGGTTGCACGACTCCAGCAGCTTCGTCGTCATCTTGCCAAGTCCTCGCTCCTTATTTTTCTCTCTCCTCCGCCTCCTCCTGCTCGCCTCACGTCCTTTATTTTGCAACGACTGTTCGCGCGCGCGCTCACCTAGTACGCTCTCCGTCTGTCTCTCTCTAAAGCTGCGCGCAATTTCGCCGGCGACCGACTTTCTTCCGTCTGTCGGTTTCCCGGTGCGCGAGTGCGCGCGTGCACGACGAGCGTTGTTGGGTGTATATATCGCTGTATGCCGAAGCCGAAGTGGATCCCCCCGCTTGCTACGCCGAAATCTGTTGAACTTCGTGGCGCGTCGAGCTTCGACTTCGTCGGGATTCTTTCGACTGCCTGAGAAAGTTAATGTTGGGAGGATATTACTCGCGAGGTTGGGATTCCGACTGGATCTTCGGAAGTGTTCTTCAATCACAGGATATTTCGGATCATTGTTTTCGTGTTCGATACAGTTGGAAAAGAACGATGCGAGTTTTATGCATTTTTTATGACTTGCTAGTATATTGAAATTTATGATTTTGTTTATTAATATAGCTGAATTTACTTTTGTAAATGTATTCTGTATAGTTTATTACCTTGTAATTTTGTTATACTTGTACTCTGGTTTTCAATAAATAAATAAATAAATAATATTGATTCATTGTATTTATTATTGATAATTCGAAATATTATTTGTTGTTATTGATTTTATGTCACAATGTTTAATAACAAGTTTGAGATGTATTAATTTCGTTTATGCACAGTATTTATTAGAGTTATGATGGTAGCATCCATTTCACTTGTATTGTCTATGTCAGACAAACTTTCTCTCAAACAAGAAATGGGTTCTAAGAGTCTGAACTACTGTCATAAAAATAAGCTTCTACTCGAATAGTTCTTGTACATTTAAATATGATTCGTCAAAATTACCATAATTTGATTTAAAACTGTGCATTTTTCAGTAATAAAATATAATATATAAACATTTATTGTATAATTGAAAAAACATGAGTTTATAATTGGAGCAGTAAAATTTTATTCAAGTTTAAGAAAGCGTCTTATATGCTAAAGACGTCGAAATGTCTTTTAGTATTCAGTGAATGATTTCATTGAATACCGCAATTTCACAAAAACGAGGTCCTTGCATACTAAATTGACCGTTGAACCTTAACTTTAAGTTGGCAAAGAATTATTTCAATTCGAAATTGCGAAAAATGCATCACGCGTTAAAGTACTTTTTAATTTTGGTAATTTTTCAGAGCAAGTTTTTCCGAAACAAGAACATTCATTATATAAAAGTTTCGCATTTCGATTCACTTAAATTTGAAAAATGCCAGCCTTCTGACATTGAAGTAAGATGTCTCGTACACTTTCATGAAGAATAATCAATTTGGTACGTGCGCAGAATGTTTTCAGTTGAATAAGAATTTGGCGAAAACAGCAGGTAAAGAGTCATTTCATTTTGTCTTTAATTTAATAGATATACATTATACTCACATTATTCAAATATATAAACAATTCAATCTAATTGAGCACTAACTTGATTTTCATAAAGATCTTTTATTTATACGTATCAAAGCAGATATAAAATTGTATACTTAACATCATAGCAGTTATAAGACACGTTAAACGACAACAAAAACAAAATCGGCAGAGAAACTTTTCGTGTCAAAAGGCCATTACTTTTCCTCGCGAACCTCCTCAACGCAGACGCGCGAACCACAAAGTCTACAATACCTGGACGATGGATGCTCCTTTGCGCGGCGGCAGCTTTGAGACTACTGAGGCGCACTACTCACCGCACGCTCTCGTGAGGCAGGCTGGTGAAAACGCGAGTGAAGCCTCTCTCTCTCTCTACCGACCGTCGTTTTCTATCTCGGCGGTGCTTCTTCTTCTTCCTCCTCCTCCGTCGCCGAAAATGTTCACTTGCGCCAGACCGTGCACATATATATACACACACACGTTCCTACGCGAATTACATGCGCAACGCGGCGCCCGAGCGCGTGCGTGATCGCCGTTCAAATAGCCGTAGCCAGTGGTTAGTGCGACATTGCGCCACAACAGGGTCCTTATGATTATAAATCGAGCGCCTTTTCGGCTAGGTAAACTCCATTGTCTCTTGTGTTTAACTGCTCTCTCGCTCTGCTACGTTATGCACTTTCGACCTCGACTTTATAGTACATACATATATGTTTGTACGTATGTATATCAAGGCACGTACGGAGGCTAGAGTGTGGAGGTCGGGAGGTTGGCCTGCAGGTTTTAACGGTGCCAAAAGTCACGATTTTGTAAACACGAGCCGTCCATTACGAGCTCGGCCTGCGGATGAGTCGCGTTTTCATGGATTTTCCGGCTTTTTCGATGTGCTCGCGGCCGACACGCTTCTTTTAATTTCCTCTTGTTTTGTTTTATATATATATTATGAGCGTGTACTGAAATATGGTACGATCAAATAGGTTTTTTTACGAAGCACATACGTGATACCTTTGCAAAATATACATTTCCTCCTTATTATTGTACTGCCGGCAGTGATTTTCCTCTGATAAGAATAACAATGGAATAGGAAATGTGATATTTAAAAAAAAAAAAATGGTTTGGAAATATGTTGTGCATATACGTGGGTATGTAGCAATTATAAAAGAATGCAACATTAATCTTTTGTTTTCAAGCCAATATTAATCAGCTGAATGCTGTGTTTATTAACGCAGTTGAAAATGTATGAAAAAGCAGAGGATTCGCGCAAAAGAGTATTTTATAATCTTTATCGAGAATATATACGTTTGCTTTTTATTGGACTTTCGTTCGAGCGACAAGTCACTATTTCGAAGAATAATTAATATGCAATTTCTTGAATATCTCGTGCTGTTTAAAAAACGCCAACTTTTACTCTCGCACCTGACACCATTCGCGCTATTACTTTATTTCAGTCTGAACGAGCAATGAAATTAGCAGAGGCCACAATTTTCTTTAAAAATACGTCTTCTTTAGAGAAAAAAAGCCCGCGCCAGTTTGTTAAGCAGGTCGTCGGCTTGTTGTTATAATAACCCAGCTACGGCCTCTTCACTTCTACTCTCCTCTCCCCCCTCCTGACGCTCTTTCTTTCCGTTCTCCCGAAGGCGCGCGCGTTTTTTACGAGAAGAAATTTATTTTCTCGCAAAATGCCGGGCGGCCGTGGCTCTTAAAGAGACTGCCGCCTAGCGCAATTATGCAAAAACTATGCTAATAGAAATTGTATAGAAAAATCCATTTATGAGGTGTGCTCGCGATAGCGGCACATGCGCGGCCGATGGGATTCGACCTCTCTGTCTCTCCCTCTCTCTCTCTCTCTCTCTCGTAATGAAAAAACTGCGCCAATTATGCAAATGTAATAACGCATGCAAAGAGCATGCGCACGCGCCCTTCTGCCCATCCACGCGCTTAACTTTTCTAAATCGATGTGCTCGTGCGCTTTCGTTATTTGCTTCCCTCCCGTCGGCCTATGTATGCACGCGTATGCGTGTGCGCCACTGATCGACCGCGCGTTTGGCGGTTCTTGTTGTTTTATCGGGCCGCGCTCTGATTTGCCTGGTATTTTCGTTGCTAATTTCAGGAGCGTATTTGTTTATTGATTGTGATGCATACATTGTGGCCGTGTGGAATTGGAACGCCACTCAATTGTCCTAAGTATATAAATAGCATTTTCGCGGCAATTTAGAAATATTCGTGTGTATGTAATACCTCGCGTTAGTATATGTTATCTTTGAAGAGAAATTATTTTTTAACCAAACAAATTAATTTATGGTCTCTTTTGCTAAGCTTCGGAAGCCCCTCCGCTTTAATGAACGTTAATTTGTTTCGCGAAAAGTTTTTTTTCGTACTTAATTTTTATCACACGCGCGTCTCTGCGCGCCGGATTCGCTATTAACCTAGTTTGCTCGCAAACCACATCTTTTCACTGTTACGCGCAGGCAAGCAGGCAGGCAGACAGGCACTCGTCGACTAGATGCACTTGAACTACACAGTGCGCGGCGCAACGGTCATTTCGCTACTTTCGCTGCGGCGGACGCGGGGAACCGTGCCGCAAGATTGGTAGCGCGGAGCCGAGTGTGAAAGCGTATCGGGATCGCGTGCTGTTGATGCGCCGAGCGGAGTATAGATGGAAAATGCCACTTTTATGTTGATATTAGCGATGCATTTTCGATGAGCTGCGAGGGCTCATGACGGGGAGAGGGATTATACGGGCTTTTGATGTCGCTGTTGGGAATTGTGCAAATGGAATTTGAAGAGTAGTTTTAGGAAAGTAATTCGTTGTTTGGATTAAATTTGCTCGGAATTGGAAATATCGATTAGACGAGAAATGTATGTTTGTATTGCAAACAAATAAACATAAAACTATATTTTTTTTTACAACTTGGAAGCTCTTTGTAACATCTATAAATGTGAATCGTAAGTTAAAAAGTAGCGGTTTAATTATAGTACTTAATTATAGTATACTTTCATCTTCATTTGGACTATACTAGATATCGTAATAAAAATTTAATAAAAACGCAGACTAGGGATTACCAATAATTGCTATATCTCTTATAAAAAAATATATATTAAATAATCTCTATAAATACGAATTTGTCACTCCATTAGTAGAGATTATAGTAATTTTTACATAAAAATTTCTCTTCGTGTACATACTTGGAAAAGCCGAAACATTTAAAATAACCGTAACTGACTTTCTAATTGTAGGAGTAAAAATGTGCTTAAAATTATTTATACAGTGTTAAAAGAAATAAACAATATTTTTGTGCTAGAACAAATTTTATTAATTGTAGGTATAATCAAAATTAAATATTAACATTAAAATAATCAGTTATTCTTTTCTGCATACTTCTTTGAATTATAGAGTTTTCAACAAATTGTTCTAGACAATCAAACTTTACAAAAATTAACGCAGTTGGAACATATAAAATAGTCTCGTCATCTTCATTTTATAAACCACTATCTTCAACGATTTTATTTTCATTTACATTTTCCACGATGTTTTTATCACTTGAATACTGTGCTGTTGTCAAAATGTTATCCATCTCTACGAATTAGTGAACTGAGGCCTCAATGGGCATAAGTTTTTTTATGTGTTCAGAAAATAACGGGCTTGCTTCTGTTTCCGGGGAAAAAAGTGTCTGTTTGAAATGCTTTTTAGAAGCCATTTTTCACTGTTTCTGAAGTAATAGAATTCTACGCTGCGTGGAGAATATTGCAGATATCTAAAACAGTTACAGGGAATATTACATAATCTTTTAGAATTTCTTCTCTATTTTTTAAGATGGTAGATAATGTTGATTTTGGAACACCAAAATCTTGACAGATTTAAGTTGTTGCTTTACTGCCTTCGATGCCAGCATTAATTAAACGTACTTTAATTTCAAGCGGTAGCGCTAATTGTTTATGTTTTTGTGAAGGTGTAACTGTGGTCATGTTGCTTGCTTGACTATTAACATACGGCTGACTGATATTCGTGTTAAGCGATTTGCAGTTCGTGTTATCAGAAAGGAAATACATGGGAAAGTATTATAATGAATCGGAACCATTAGGTTTGTTCGAGTTAATTGAACTTTTGTGTTAAGCGTGTTCGTATTATTCGTGTCCCACTGTATTAGAAAATTTTTTAAATAAAATTGTGTTATTTTCAAAGAGCTTTTTAGGAAGGATATCAATCTTAATAAAACTAATTATAAGAAAATAAAAAACATTAACTTGATAAAAAGTCAAAATTAAATTATACTTATATGTCTCAAAGCGATCTTCGCTGGACATTAGGAGACGAGGGTGTCCGGGTGCGACGGCTGTTTCAAAAGTATAAGAAAGTAAAAGGGGAAGTTCACGCTCTCGGGGCTTTAAGGAAAAAAGAAAAACAAAAAAGAAGAGACATAAGGCCCTGGAAGCTTACACAGGCGAAACTATATACTGTTTAATTCGTTCCAGCCATTCGCTTAATTAACAGATTTTCTTTTACTTGTAGGAGGCAAGGGTGAGAATAGAAGGGCGAATAGACGGACTTAAAAGCCGTGTACGCGCGCTTGCAAGTTTTTCTCTCTTGGCGCGCGCTCCGCCCCTGCTATTTCCTTAGTAGACTAACTGATGGAATTTCAAAGGTCAGGTTAGTAGACGGTGTGTGCTTCTTTCTCTCTCTCTCTCTCTCGCTTCTTTGTACGGGGAAAAAATTTCTTCCGGAATTTGTTTGCCCCACTCCCAGCTACTCCCGTGTTCTCTATTTTTGGTTAATCTCATGGCATGTGCGCGTGCCTTTGCAAATTTATTATTGGAATTTCAAATGTTTTCAAGATTCTGCGAGTTTGACTTTTTTTTCAACGTAATATTTAACGCTCGTTGTGTATAAAAAATTTTTTAAACTAAAATTACACGAATTTCTGTGTAATAATAATACGTTAGGTTAATTTCATTCCAGTGTTTATCTGAGACGTTTTAGTAATTGCAGTATTTACTTTGAGAGAAAAATAAAAGAGAAATGTGCTGTTTGGCTTTCTCCATTAGACGAGAGTTAAAGCTTCGGCATTGGCTAATTGTTCTAATTAGAACAAAAGGCTGCATTTTGTCTGTTTGTTTGGATCAATTACGCTTTCTAATTACTCATCGTTGTTCTATATATACCATAACGAAAATGTAATTCATTTGCCATTACACATTTAGTCCTTTAATCGTCGCGAAATTCAAAACTAAATTTTACAATAACTTTTCACTTTTACAAATATACTTTCGCTCACCGCTTTTACCTTCAAAATACGGGTTTTCAGACGGTTAACCCTCAAAAGAAAAAGAAAAAAAAAGAGGTTCATTCGCGCCACTGGGGAACACTTCTTCTCACTCGTAAAGTATACGGGCGGTCGCGCGACGGAGAAAAAGAGCAGAAAATTCCGGCGATATTAGAAGGGCTTTTTTGTACCGGGGTCTTTTTCTCTGTGTATCGCTGAGGTCCTCAATTTCTCTTAAGGAATCGACTAGCCAAGAAAAGAGAGAGAGAGAGAGAGAGAGAGAGAGAGCGCGAAAGTAGCCCTGTCCTTGTCCCGGGCGTCTGCACGCGTGCGCGAGCCACGCAATATATGTGCCGAAGAAGCGCGGTGAACACGGCCGATTTGCGGTAATGTTGCCGGGATAAAAAGTAACGACGGTGTCATTCCTTCAACGAGATAGGAGGGCCTGCACACGCGTGTGTAGCTATACTGCCGTTCCACCGCGCTTACGTTACGGTACCGACGAGAACAATGACCGTCTGCTGCTGCTGCTGCGGATGCTGACCATCTTGCTGTTTTCCACTCCCTGAGCTCCTCTTTCGTCGTGCGAGGCGTTCTTGCACGCACGAAAGGCCATTCCTAATAAATAGGATATCCTGAAGTAAAGGAGCGCCGGCGCGCTCTATTCGGAGCTTGTTATCCAGTTACTCCGCCTTTTTCGCTCTTTTACGCAACGGCGTGTTGTCAAGGGAGTGCGTAGACGCGGCAACAAGTTCGTTATTTTTTTTATTTTTTATCGACCGTTGTTTTTCTTCTATCAGCATTGTATATAAATTGAAGACATTTATTTATTTATTTATTTATTTCAGCTATTATTACAAAATAGTAATTCTGCCGAGGTAAATGCAATTACCTGTGC
>JAYJLV010045298.1:0-21620 GCA_036873485.1 Torymus texanus
CGATGCAAGAATCTTAAGCTTTCCGCATCGATTGCGATGCGGGAAACACGTACTTTCGACCAACGTATAAAGAAAAAGCATTTTAGTAGTAAACAGATCTTAAATGCATAGACATAGAGTTTAATCTTTTTGTGAAAGATCATACATCATGAATCAACAGATCCTTGTTTTTTCGAGAAAATCGTTCGGTTTTATAAATAACATCGCAGATATTAATGAATTTAAAAAGAACTTATTACGAATTTATGTATGCTTTGTGAATTTCTACAATCTATGGTATACTAGAGAAATTTAGATTGAATTGGAATAATGGAAAGTTCAAAAGAATAGAATAATATGATGTATAAGTAAAAATTTAACAAAATGATCATTTTGCAAAATATAGTAAGCTTTCAATTTTACAAAATTTAAAGGCCGAAGTAATTTGGTTATGCAAGTATATAGATAACATCAGCTACGACGCGAATAAGTACTTAACAATGTTCATAATTAATATATTTACAAATATTTCTCTTTTCTTGAAAAAAAGTTTTTTAACCTTTTACTAAATCCTTTCCAACTTTTGTTCACCCTACAAATTAACGTCAAATCAAAAAGCTTTTTCCACTTCAATCACTTATCCTTCGACAAACAATCGCCCAGTCTCTCCTATTGTTTTCCATCGTCAATCCCTCGCAGTTCCAAAAAAAAATCGACCCATTTCCATCCGCCTTGCTCTTTCTCTCTACATTCATTCGTAAATTCCTTTATACTCCATATATCCAGGCAGTGCAAAATCTTTCGTCGCATCCATGCATATCTAACCTTGATCGTACGCGAGAGCTGAACTTTGCAAGCAAGCGTGTAACTCTGTGTGTGAAGATGCGCTCATGTGCATACAATCGTTAACGATATCACATCATGCATTTCTACATCCACTACTTGCATGTCTCCATCTATGTAGGCGTTGGTATATTATTCTTTCTTTTCTTCTTTTATTATTATTATTATTATTATTATACATCGCAGAATGCGCACTTGAGAATTTTGCTGAAATATATGCTCGCAGAATGGTATTGTATGAACTGCGATATGGATATATGATTCTTAATGAAGTTCGTCACCCTGACATGATTTCCGCGCATTTCTGTACAACTGTTACCGTATATTTTTCGTTTCATTACGTTTTATAATACTAGAGCAACGTGTGTTACATAGCTGTACGCATTTGCTGGAACGAAGAAAGAAGATGTAAATTCGTATATAACTTATAACGACAGTCATGTGCTCGTTAGTGTCGGGTAACCATAGCATTTGCTTCTTTCCAAAAACCCCAAATAATTAAATTTTTCCATACACCCCCGTACAGTTCTAGTTATTTCAGATTCATCTAGCGTATACGCAGAAAGTACGCGAGCATCCATCTTCACTCGTGTTGTCGTTGTTGGCGATGGAAAGTTAAATTAACCCGAAGACCTTGCACACACCGCGTATATACACATTCTCTCCTCGTTTCTCCTCTCTCTCTCTCTCTCTCTCTCTCTCTTTCTCTCTCTCGCGTACCGTCTAATTCTTTCTTCTCGTCTCACTTTTTGTCATTTGCACTTGGAGCTTTGTCTTCTTTCATTTTCACGGGGAAAATTATTTTACGCGGAAAGAGACAACGACGAATCGTCGAGAAAAATAATTATACTCTCATCATAACACGGTTTTTCGCGCGAATCAAATTGGGAAAAAAATCAGCGCGTATAGTAGATACATATATATATGAAAGAAATAAATTATACCTAGAGATATCATGGTGAATACTACTACATGGTTTCTGGTGTTTACAGCTTGACCTCAGTGTAACTATAACGCTCGCCATCATTTTGACTCACTTGCAGGAAATTAACCTATTCCACGATAAGTACGTTTATTTTTAAAGTGCAAATTGCCTTCTTTTACGCACGTTTCACTTTCGACATTTAACAGTCCTTTGATAAACAATAATGTTTACTTTAATTTTCATGGACATACGTAATTGACGAAAGAAAAAGTTACCATTGTAATTGTTCAGTGTAACCAATAGATATACGTATATTATTTATATAACGTTCGACGACCTAAGCTATCGTAATTGCAATTAAATTATCAAAACTTAACGGATCTTTACTATCTTTTGTTGACGTGAAAGCAATGCATTTTCATATCAACCTTGTATATCTGTCACAATTATTAATGAATTTGCACAAAGAACATCGTAAGTACTTACCTCTTTTTAAATTTCCAGACAAATTGTCAGTTCAAAACAATTTGAAGATTCTGAAAAAAAAGAAAATCAAAACATCACCTCGCGTCATCAACCCCTTAAACCTAAATCTTCCCTGATGCTCGCGGAGCGCATTTCCTTTCTTAAAACTTTCCTCTTTCTCTCTCTCTCTCTCTTCCACTTCCTCTTAGTTTTTCCACATTGTTACGTGACGCCACGCGAGAGTTCATTCCACACGTGTATGTATGTGTTTTTGCACCATCAGCTACGCCCTATTATTTACGATCGTCTCCATACTCTTATATATACCTACATACGCATCAAGCAAGTGCGCACTCATCGATTGCGTCGGCCGGGTAAAATTGGGTCAGCAAAGGGCGCACGCGTGCGTGGGCGCGTGCCCCGTTTTATTGCGCGCAGGACGAACAAATGCGACCTCGGCCTGCCGTTACTAATAGGATACCGGCTGCTGTAGGTTATAGCTTGTATAGGCGAAGGACTCGAGGAAATCGCGCGTATATTTAATCATGTGTGTGCGAGTGGTGTGTAATAGGTATCGAAGGTTGAGCTTTGACGTTTCGTTTTTTTTTTTACGCGTGTAATAGGGAGAAAAGTGGATGAAAGTAGAAATATATAGGTGTTGTAAGCGAGATGAAACGTTGGATTGTTATGTTTATGGAGAAATGATTAGTTGCGATTGAGGCGGTGATTGAGTTGTTGAGTAAAGTACAGTTGATGGAGGGTTAATAGGGGAGGTAACGAGGTAATTGTTAATTAGTATTTTTAATGTTAGTTGGTTTAAGAGTTTTTTGCAGGCCTGCCCTGATGGAACGTCGGCACTTTAAGCTAAAACTAACGCGGATTAAATCCGAAAAAAAACCCTCAAAATGATTAACAAGAAATATCACCGCGAAAGCTTAAAAATGAAACTAGTATTTTTAATGTCATTTGTTTATTGTTATTTCATTAGATAATGCAGAACATTAATATATTTAACTGGCACAGAAGCTAAGTAATTATTGACTTTCCTTGTAAGAATTATGGTATTTCAAAGTGTAATCATAATAAATACGAGTGAAGAAGTGTCACTAATGATAACAATTTTTAATCGTGCCAATGTAATAGCTAATTCATTGTGATAGTATCTATTTTATCATTATGGGTTGATTAGGTAACTTTAAAAAATTGTAGAATAAGAAAATAATTTTATATATATATATATATATATATATATATATATATATAAAATACTAAAAAGATGTAATCGCAGCTGACCTTTCATAAAAAATTGAAACGAAATAATTGTATATCACTGTACATTGACCCAATTTGAAATTTATATACATTTAAATCAATCTTAATCGGTAGTTGAAATTTCACTTCTGCTTTATTTATGAATTTAAAAACAAGGTGATCTGCTCGACCGCAAATCAAATATTCAAAATTCATTGTACAAATGAAAATGATTTAATTTTTATTGCGTTCTTCGTTAAAAAGAAAAAAAAAAGAAAAAGATCTCTACTTAATATTGATACGAGCTATATCTAATATTGTTCTGAAATTTCACCAAAAAGATATACTTATATTTTAACTAATTAATTATAAAAATTCTAACTTAATAAAACAGAAGTTATTTAAATACAATAAGGAAAAAAGTGTCTTCGTTTAAAAAAAAATAGATATTCGGATACATATTATTATATGTTCAAAAGTTTTTGATGTTAGTCTGCTAATAGCTAATTTGAATAAATACGCTACTATTTAAGCTCGTAAATTTGAAATGCACCAGATTTTTTTAGCATTTCGTATTCCGTTGGGTTGAAGGTAAGGTCAGCAGCAATAAGCGCTATATTTAAAAATAAATGAAAGCATTGCCTTTTCCGGGATTTTTCTTTCATAATTCAAGAGACAGTAAGAAATGACTAAATCAGTTACACTTTATACATAAGATTTTTACAATTTAATACATTTACAAATAATAGCAGACTACGGAATGTTCTATTCTTTGTTAATCATTAAAAAAAATGTGTAAACTTTTTTATAAATTTCTGAAAGATTTTTCCAATAGATAGTTTATCGCAACGTTAATAATACTTAGTGGTTACAAATTTTGTTTGTAAATTTTATCAAAAGATACTGAAGTAAAACGGTAGTGGGTGTCGGAGTCGCCGGTTCAGCGTACGAATAGTGTCTGGTTGGCGTAACTTTCCGTTTTATGTATTTTCAACCTTATTGTTTTTATCAGTACTGCGAAAGATGAAGAATCCTACAGTAAAAATTGCGTTTGTGGAACTTTTGGGAAAAGTTTTGCTTGGTTTTAGTTTGAAAAAATATATATTTTCTCAATCTTTTCATCAATTAATTTTTAAAGCGTTAGCCAACTTCTGTAAAAGTTTAAAAGAATTTTTGAAAAATTAAAAAAAAACTCTAAAAAATTATAAAAAAACTTAAAAAAATGTATTTATAAAAATTTTTAATTTGGAAAGATATACGCCTCCTGTCGGTAATCGTTGGCACTTGAAACATTTGCTTATGAAAATTTTCCGAATTAGACAAACGTTTAAAGAATATTCTAAGTATTATAAATTGACAAGTTCTACAGTATCTCAGTGGTTACGTTTTCTCAAACTAAACAAGACTTTTCTAAAATGTCTCCCAAATGCACTTTTTATGCGGGAGCCTAAAATGTTATTTAAGATATTTACTAATCAATATTTTTCTGAGCAAATTTTACACAACTTTTATTAAGAAATTAATAATTCTTTTAAATACACTCACGTTAAATAACGCGTTAAAGGTGGTTGCACATAGATGTATTCAATTTCTACAATTTAAGAAAAAATGTTATGGCTTATTTTGTGATAACTTTCCTTGTTTTTGAAAAGTGACGTTAGTAACTTACATTTGTCAGTCATTCTATTTTTACGTAATAGAAGAAAATGAAAGATGTTGCACAGTCAAATTTTTGAACAATTTTAATTCGTTAAAATAATTATACATTTTGAATAAAAGAAATGTTTTTTGCATGTAAAAGTTTAATGATGAAAAAAGTCAATGAGCTTTCATTTTTATAAGGATAACTTTATTGTTAATGATTCAGAGGAATACATTTGGATCAAATTACAAATGATAATTAGTATTATAGATGATAATTCAAAATACAATCGCAATGTCTAAAGTGAGCATTTTACTTTAAGTGCAGGACCTTGAAAAAACAATAACGTACGTGGAATTCTGTGAGACCGTTATGTGCATTTAAAACGAAATCAAGATTCATACCCTAGAACCATCATGTTCATTATACATTGAAATAGATTTTAAATTACTTCAAAATCTTGCTCTTAACTAAAAATATTTTTGAATTTTAAAAGTTTTGATTACAATCTTTCGTCTTTTTTGGATTTCCTTAAAAAATTATCAAATGTTTTGCAATCTTCCACGTAAACTTAATTTAACAAGTTTATTAGACCTTACGTCGCATATATGACATTTAAAAATCATTCGCAATTTTTCCAGTGTGCAAACGTCTCAGTAACGTTCCTTTGTGACAAAATTATTATTCCATCTCATGAATATTTCACAGAATTTCCATCAAATTTCGATTACATTCTACATATATAAGAACAAATATTTTATTTACATACATTATATGACATTTCTCTAGCTAACATCTATTCAGACGAAAATAAACTTAACCATTCATTTGCACGTTCCAGATCATTCCGAAAATAGCTGCGTATCATTCCATTGATACCTCAAATAACACAATAAGCATACAAAGCATATTCGGCGATTCCTCAAATTTCTATCTAATGACCGATCAAGTTAATATTCTTACCTATGAATTAGTTATTTTGCACGAAAAGTAGGATCATCGACATGTAGTATGGTTAAACATTAGTTTATTCAAAGAATCGCACTTTTCAATCGCAGTTCTCTGGTTCAATACCAGGTCAATGCCAGTATGAAAATGACTACAGTATTATGAAAGTAGCATTGATTTCGCATATAATGCCTCGTTGTCACATCGTATAGACATTTAAATAAGAGTACTTTAGTAATCCATATTTTAAAACGCATTATAGGCGATATTTGAATATTGAAGTTTCAATGTGCTTTCCCGTAACATTGTCATAACTTCAATGGGATTGAAAATTTGAAGTGCAAGTAACTCCTGGCGTCTATTTAATTCATGTACGACGTAGTATTATGACACGCTAATTGCCAGATGATTATCTCGGTAATCGCGCGATGCATTCGAAAAGCGTCGTCTGAAGTCTCACTTTTTTTGAAGTCAAGGAAAATACTTACTGTTCGCAAAATATTGTCCTATTGTTACGTTTATCATATAGGGCATTAAAAAAAAATTGGTACTAACGTAGGTGTGTATATATTTGTTGATTGATTGTTATATGTTTATTTGTTTTTAAAATATATCTATAAAATTGCTATCCGAATTCCGGTTGAATAATATGATATCAACGATTAATATAATAATAACTATATTTATATGTTTTATAAATCAATCGAATATTTATCCTTTTTTTCAATCTAATATAAATTTAAAAAAACGAGTTATAATTATTTTAATTTGAAATTTCTAATGTTACTTAAAAATTTGCGAAATAGTATACTATAAGTGTTAGCTGGGTATACCCCATTACTCGTTTCGCTCGCCAATCTCGAGTTAAATAAAAATTCTGTTATTTATTTAGAATTAATTCAATAAAGTTGAACTCATTAAATGTTACAGCCTAAATCATGAATTAAAAAATATCTATTTTATTTTTTAATTCATGACGTTAGTATTGTAATGTCAGTCGTCACAAAGTGACGAGCATACAAATTAACATCCTTAATTAACAATGAATTTATACTGATTGATTTATGTTATTCCTCATTTTCAATCCTAATAATTAAACGAATCCTTCATTTACCTCCTTGTACCCCCTCCTCCTTTCCAATCTTTCTGTCTTACCCTCTTATAACTCCCCTGCTATTTTATAATATATAAAAACAAATAAAAATATAAACCAATAAGTTCACATGAATAATACTAATAATAATAACAGTACTGTTATAAAGAAAATTACGACTCTTCTCCCTCCTCCCACTCATTGAAATGACGGCGGTGAAATTTGTTTAACAATACTGAGATAATGATTCTGAATAAAGCTGTACTTACCAAAGATCAAAAGTTCTTATAATCATTTCGATATAAAAAGCCTTATTCAAAGACTTTGTAAACATCAAACAATACGGTTTGAATATTCAGATTAAAAAAAAGGAACAAATTCATACATATGTAGCATTTCAAATTATAAAGAAAAAAATATATGAAAAAGTGGAAACTTCTTTAAAAAAAAAAGGAACAAAAGAATGCTTCTTGACTGCGCAGTTTTCCAAGTTATAGTCTGTAGTTACCATCTTTTAATTGGTAATAATACGCCATCGCGCGAAATCTACCTTTGATCTTAAATCACATAATGGTAATGTTTAATCCAAGTAAGTTTTCTAATTTTTCAGTCATCATATTGAATTATGAAATAACTATTATTAATTCGATAATTACTGCGTATATGAGTAACACGTGCTACATTCATTTTAATATCAAATCAATGATTTGTTGTTCACGTATATATCCTGCAATCACAATGCATTGTTTATATCCTCATCACCACTCATAATTTCATATTATTTAAAACTTCATATTATTTTCAGTAATAATTAATGCTAAAATAACTCCAGATAAAGAAAAAACCCTTTTAAAACCAAACTCTAGCGCATGATATTCTTCCATTCTAGAAATAGATGAGACCTTAAACAGTACTTTCCTTGCAATTGGCATTCGATTGCACAACCACCGGCTAGATTATCCAGTGACAATTGATTACAAGGCACTGCATCGATTACTAAACCTCTATTCAGATAATAACACATCTTTTATAACAGCTTCACTAATTGTACGAGACAAGAGAACTGTAAAGGCAGTTAGACGTAATGCGTCGTGAGTCGCATTTACTACGCAGCTGTGCGCTCTATACTAGATCGGGGTACCTTTAAAAGTGGAAAAACGACTCACCTCATTTGTACCGTAAGCGGATTTTTCGTCCTTACAAGGTTAGGACGCGGAGGGCATGCCCCCACGGCGACTGAATAGCAGTGAAATGTGTGTCCTCGAGCCGGAATCCAAAGTCCGCGTTCCGCAAAAAAGGAGAGGTTGCAACTGCAGCTGGTATACAAAGTGTATTCACTCGCGAGCGTGTATATATCTGGAATGAGGCGGTGACGGTGTGGAGATGGCAACAGGTGTAAGCGTAAGGGCGGACGTTTAGCGCGTCTTTAATCGAAGAGTATGCTATTATTATCCGGATTCATTGTCCCGTTTATAGGTGGATGTATTGCAAGTTCACGTTTTCATAGCTTTCGAAGAGGTGAGAAAGGAAAACTGTTTCGTGAGAGAGTATTTGTAGATTAGAACTTGCTAATACTGGATCGGAATGTTAAAAGCTATTTAGTATGCTGAGAAAAAAGTTTATTAGAAATTACAAACTTTTTTTGTTAAAAAAATACCATACCGACTTATAAAGCTACCATAAAGAATTATCGTACCACGTAGACAATTTTTTCTAGGGATATCGACAAAATGATTATGCTAGCGAATGAAAATTTTTACAAACTGCGGTAGTTTCACTACAGTATGACGTAATTTAAAAAAAAAATTTTTTCTAAAAAATGTTTGGAATATTCAAAAATTGTAAATGTTAATATACAGAGAAAAGTCAATTGAAAGCAAGAGGAATTCTTCAGATTAATCTGGATTTCGTTGCCAAAATTAATTCCTCTTGCTGCAAGAGAAAAATCATTTTCTGGCAAATTATTCCTATACAAATAGGATTCTAATTGAAGGAAATAAGAATCTTTTTATGCTAAACAAATCTTTATTTGGGTCAAAAGTAATCCATTTAATCCAACAGGATATTCTTCTTAAATAAGAGCACCCCAATTCGGTCTAGTTTACTGATACGAAAATTCTTTTTAACCAAAATCGTTTTCTGTCAATAGGCCTACAAAAAAAGTTTAAACTTATTTTTCATTTAAACAACAAAATTTTACTTACACTCGCAGAGAAAAATCAATGGAAAGTTAAAGGAATTCTTTAGATCCAAGAGAAAAATTTTTTCTCGCAAATTATTCTTGTATGTAGAGAATTCCTCTTGAAGGAATAGAGAAGTTTCTTTATGTTAAGAAAAAATTTTTTTTGCCCAATACACAAGTTCAAACTTATTTTTTATTTAAATGAAAAAAAAATTTACTCTTTATTTAGTATTTTAAATTTATTATATTTTAATTTATATTTTGTTATACTTACATTTTATATTATCTATTTATTTTATTTATCTATTTATATTTTATTTTTATAATTTAAATTAGTACACCCATAGTATCTTCATGTTGTTTAATCTTGTGAAGAGTCAAAGAAAAAAATGTTTTCGAAGATCATCCTGGAAGTGCAGTGACTGGGAAAGTTTCTGACGGAAAATTGTAGAAATTAGAATATATATTTCATAAAGAAGATAACATGGTTTTTAAAATTAATATCTCAATGGTTACTTAAAATAAAGAACCAATGCTTTTTTTTAATTAAATTTTGCATTTATACTTTCCACAAGGTTAACTATATATTCTACCTATTGTTATTAATCATTTATAGTAATTACACGTATTGACTCTTATGACAAAAGGAAAATCATTTTGAAATAAAAACTTAATGAACGGAATCCATTCGGATTTAATTTAAAATAATAATCGTTTTACTGCAAGAAGATGTTGAGAAAAAAATTTTCCTCCTGCCACTAACAAATTATTTCACTGCCAGTAATTAAATGAATTTGATTGATTGCTTCCAAACTTTACTTAAATTCATTTATCATTCAAAATATTTACAATACAAGTTGTTTTCTGTCCAAAACTAGCAGCAGGTTTTAAATTTTGTTAAAATGATAACGGGAAAAAATTTATCAAGGAAAAAAATTATCTTTTCGTTGTCGCATGATAACTGGAGTAAAAATCAATAAATCCTGATGTAATTTCGCAGAGGTGTAGTAGCTCTTTTATATTTTCTTTTATGTTTTTATCATTCACTGTGTAAAGTATCGTTAAACCAGTATTCAAACTTTGGAAATTCTAGAAAAAAGTCTGAAATGAATCTAATTAAAGTTTGTACTAGATGTTTTTATCTAGAATTTTATCAGACAAATCTTTTAATAATAATGAATTGTTGTTTATTTTTACTTTAATATATACGGTAACTTGAAGTAATTCATCCAAATTCGGTTGTTTGCTTCTGCAAACATGTTTAGAAACAACTGTTTACATCTTTTACAAAGAAATAAACTAAGGACGCGCTAAATTGTAAAAAAACATTTTAACTATCTTCGAATAATGTATAGTTTAATGCGTATGTTTAGTTCATTCGAAAATATGAAAAAAGTTGTTTAACATAAAATATCTTGAGTCATAAAAATCAAATTCCTCAGTGAACAACGACAACGCTTTTTGTCTAAAATAATTTTTTTCTTAAAAACAAATAAAGACGATCTCTCGAAATTTAAAAATAATATTGTTCTTCATGCCAAGATTACGAGTACTTAATTCCTTGAGACACTAAATTCCTCATCAAGTCCAAAATTCCGGAAGTCCGCTGGAAGTTTGGACTTGATGCACTTGTGGACTTCAGACATATATATAGACGTCCATTATTTATATCAGACGAACAGTTTGAAAAAAGAGTTCTATGTAAAAGAAATTCAAATGATAATTATTTATAATAATCATTTGTCATTTTTTATATTCTTTATAGTTTAAACAAAACCATAAAAATGTTGAACAATTGAATTTTTTAAAATGCCACTTCATTATAAGCGCGAATGCTTTAGCAAAAATTAAAAAAAATTCTACGTAAACTATCAAAAAATAAAAATTATAGAATGTGAACTTATAATTTCAAAATAACTAATATTTTTACTCAAAGATCTTTGCACTTCTCCAAAAATATGTGAAAAAAGTTTTTTCAGGATTTGCACTTCTTGCATCCTGAAGTCCAGAACATCAAGTCCGAAATTCCGGCGGACTTCCGGATTAAAGAAATGCCAAATCTGCAACCATGCTCAATACGTGTACTAAATGTTTAAAATTTTGTGTTGATAAATTAAATATTCGTGAAAGTGCTATTTGAAAATATTACGCCAACATTTTTAATTTCAAATATTTTTTGTCGTGACTGCCGGGTTTTTACACTACAATTTTTACTATTTTTTACAAAATAATTTTTCTCTTTCCAACTACTATAATATATGTGTTATTTCCCCTCCCTCGTATTTCCAAAGATCTCCAAAATCGAGCTACGTGCCAAAAAGCAGGCAGTCCCATAGCGTAAACAAGCCCATCATGAATTTTAATAACTATTCACAATTTTCACGTAAACTTCTAAACACGTGTTATTTTCTTTCCCTCGTGATTCCTAAAATGTCCAAACCAAATTACGTGCTGATAAGCAGGCATTCCTATAGTATAAACAAGCCCACCGCGAATTTTAATAACTAGCCAACACTTTTTATGTAAACTTCTAAACAAGTGGAATTCGTTGACGACGGTAGTGGCTATACCATTCCACGTACACCGCGGCTGCGAAACATGCGCGCACTCGGTTCACGACCCCAACTATGTAATGTATAAAGAAGAGACCGGCAGCGAACTGCCATGCGGTATTAACATATGCATACACGAAACACCGACTCCTGCCGCTATTCTTCAAGTCGTTCTCGTTCTTTTGCACCCATGGGGTATTTAGCAGAAAATTTAAAAGTCTGATAACCGGCACGTGTACGAACGCGCGTAGCTGGTGAAATTTTATTTGTATATCAATTAAATTTTTGCACTGGTGCCCAATGCTTCAGATCACAGAACTCGAAAAAAAGTCTTGGATGAGATAAGGAAAAATGTTGAAAAGCGGTTAAGTTCTCTGACCGTCAAGAGCATAATTGTTTCATAGGAAAGAGCAGAATTTTAGTAATTAGTTACTGCAATGTCAATTGTAATATGCAATTATTTTTTTTCTTCAGCTTTTGATTAATGTATCATAGCGGAAATCATTTATTTCTACTGGTTAATAAATGAGTAATTCTGCTAGGTGTAGAAATGAGTATTTTATTCATTTATTACTGTAATAGTATATTATGCAACAAGTGCGCGAAATATATCATTTTCGACGAGTGTAATATTTGACGAGTTTAAACGAATTAAAAATCATAGGAATATGACATATTACTCATGTTATTTTTCGAGACACTGCGAAGTTCAATTCCTCAATAGGTAATGAATTACATTTGCTTACTAGTGTGAGAATGGATTACATTTGCACACAAAATTTTTTCATCAATACTCAAATTCTTCGTACACAATTCCATGGCACACCAATACACAAACTTTCATAAACTCGACTGAATTATGTAGTGTAGATATTTTAAATTAGTTTTTATCAGGTTTACTTGTGGCAAAGTCAGAAATTCATTGTAAAGTGATAATTTCGTAAAATTCTTTTATTTACGAAATGAGAAAAAGTCGTAGAGAACGAATTCAATCTAAATATCGATGAAAGATAAATGCATATGCAATGAGAAGTCCAATTATTATTTATTACAAAATTATACTTTGTAATAGAAAATTTCAAAAAATTTAAAATTATTTTTGAAAATGTATGCTAAATTATTTTAAATATATTTTATACTTGCAAAACTTGAAGGTCAAAATATTACTGCAAATATAAATATATTTTTATACTATCCTTTTTCCTTATTTTTGTAGATAATGATGATTGTCAATATGTAAAAGTATATTTTCAGTTTTTTCATACCTTGTTTTACATCTGGTCTGAAAATTCATTCATGTCAAAGTGCATATGACTTTTTCAACTATCGTTTCTAGAATTCATTAATTGTTATCAAACACACATTTATTTTCATATGACTAATATAACTAATAGGACATATGATTAAATATACACAGATTGGTAGTAAACATTATTGTACTCTAACTACTAATTAACTACATTTTCAAGATATGGTTAATTTTGAACTACACACTAAGAAAACACAATACCCTACTAAAAAATCTCAGGTGAGATCTCTTGTTATTTCTTGTGTCAATTTCTCACCTAATATTCTGCTCCAGATACTGCAAAAAATCTACGTAAATAGAAAATCAGGTTCTGCAGTATCGGAAATCGCCTGTTAGGATGTTTTACCCCCTAGATGAACTAAAAAATGGATGTTTAGAAGCATTTTACAAAAATTTTTAATTTTTACAAATTTTGTACACAAGATCATATCTGAGATCTCACCTAACATCTCAGCAGAGAAATTATCTGAGAAAAATTTTGCAGTTTCAAAACTATCGAATATACATGTTAAACTAGGGGCAACTGAAATTCTGGCATTTTTTGAGATAATTTTTTTAAGTGCGACGTCAATTTTTGCTATGAATTTTTACGAGGATGAATCCACAATTGACGTAAACATAAACTACCGGTCACTTCATGCTTAGAATTTCTCTGGAAATATTATACCACAAAAGCCGCGGGAAAAGTTAGTGTGAGCATTGGAATTGCAGAACACCGGAACGTTCTGGAACTTCTTATGGTGCGTACAGGCTAATTATGTAATTGCATTTATTCATATTTTATTCAACTAATTCTCAATATTATTCGAAATTTTAGTTTTTTATAACAATATTTTAATTTTTTATTTAAAGAACGTATTACAATGAATTTATTGTAGAGTCTTTTTCAATGTTATTCTTACCAACATCGTTGTGAATAGAATTAACTTAGTCGTGAATTTTGACTACAACGATAAAATTAAAATCTTTGAAGCATCACTATCAAAACTAAAGTAAGGTTTATTGTATCCTATAGGTACAGTCTCGGTCATTTTTACCACATTTTCCACAATAATTTTTTAACATAACTCCATATTCAATCTTATATTGAATTCAAAGTATTTCCTCGAACTTTAGTTTTATAATTTATATAAATTAAGAAACACGAAAATAAATACCATAACTAATCATATAATTTAAGAGATAAGTTGCAACCCAATATATCTACTTAATCGATTTATCCCAGCAACTTTGTAACTTATCCTCAGTCGATTCCCTTAACGAAACACCTATAATTAATTCACACAGTTTCTATTTAATCACTCCCTAAAAACATTTAAAAAGAAAAAAATTTAACCTTCCAAGAATACCTACCAAAGAAAACATTTCACTCACGAGAAGATTTCTCGGTCACATGCGTTCGATCACTCGCATCACCTCCTTTCGCAAGCCCCATCATGCACACGCATTATTTAGCTCCTCGTAAAGAGCCGCGTACACGCGCGCACTTGCACTCGCTTTGGCATTATTATCGTTCATTAACTGCGACGGGGGCCCCGTAATTTCGTAAAAAGAGATCAGAGCAGTCGGCCATTATGTTAGCGAGCGAGTATATCGTATGTAATATTATATCACGGCCGAAAACCATACGCGTGCGCGTTCCATTGATGTAATATTAGAAAGTACATGCGCGTATACATATGTATACTATGTGAGCATGTATATATATGCACTCATATATTTATGTAGAGCATAGTGGAACATATATACATGTATAGCGCTATATACTACCATTTAAATCGCCAATTTGATACAGTGTAATAATTCGCTCTCGGTAGGGGCGAGAGTGTAAGTACTCGCATTTGTCGCGGCTACCATACTCGTTAGCTTGTTCGCCATTCCTAGGTGTGTGTGTATATGTCGCAATTGATTGTAGCCTTTTCTTTTTGGTCGATTTGCGGTCGTCTTTGTGGTACGGTTGTTTATTGGTTCGTAGTGCTGGTTTGCAAGGTGTATTAATCCTAATGGCGTTTACATATATATATATATATATATATATATATATATATGAAAGAGTGTGGCGAGGGTAATGTTTAGTCGGTTAGTCATATCCGCCGGATATTTTGTCGAGATGCTATTATAGTACTGACAAGTACGTTTGATTTTAATTTATTGCGGTGCAATGGAAAACATGTAAGATTTTACTGGAATCTTGGTTGGAGAGAAAATGAATCCATTAACTTTTGAACGGATAGGAATAAACGGTTTTTTTGTAAGAATTGTGTTACTTTTTAGGTCACGAAGTTTGAGAACGAATAAAATTATTCGGTGTAAAAAATATCTACTTTTGTATTGAAAGAATCAAATTGTTTCATAATTATGGAGTAGTTTACTGTAAATTATAATAAATACAAATGTTGAGTGCGCTAAAGTAGAAGTAAATAAATAGTAAGACGTTATTTTCACACTTTCTCTTGTTTTTTCTTTTTTTCATATGTTGATTTTAACTTTATCCATGCGAATATTTAAAAAAGTATATTCATTCATTTAATTTTAAAACCAACTTTAAATTCAAAAAGTAGTGCACAACAACAACACTTCTTACGAAATTGCTAATCTCTTGGCTTTTGCAAATGTAACCGCTCTAAATGCTCGACATCTTAAGAAAATTGAACTCCTCAAGAAGTCAACCAGTTAAGAACATCGGGAAATGAGGTGGAATTTAACACAACCTTTTGGGCATCCAATTTCGTAATCCTAACTTCAAAGTACATAAACATCGACAACATCCAATCCACATCTTCCAGTCAATAATTTTGTATTCACATGGTTAAACTCATCATCAACTCGAAACTATCCCATTAATACTATAAATCGATCCAATAAAAACTTTGCAGACTCATTCGGTTTTGACGTACATCCATAAACCCAACGTCGATCTCGAACATTCATACCTATAATCGATAAGCTGGTAATGAGCCACTTGATTCATCTATTTTATACGCGAGCGTCTTGGCCTTTTTACTACTTACCGAATGTGTGACGCACTTTGTAACCACACGAATTATACGTAAGTACGTATATACTCGAATGTATACGCGTAGCGAGTAGCACGACGCGATAGATGAATGAGCGCAGATGATTCAGCGGATCGGCAAGGGAGCATCGATCGAGTTTGGGAAAAGTTTGAGAAGGCGTAGCATGTTTGAGGATAAAATGCAGAGATTACTTGATGTTTCCGTTGACGTTGTTCCAGGATGATTTTCCAAATTGAATAGCGCTAAATTCGATCGTATAAATTTTCCATTTCAGGGTGATTACAGGTGGGACAGTTCGGCCTCCGGTGGGACGTAATGGTTGGGTTACGAGGCTACGATGTTTTCATAAAGAAGACGAGGATGAGGTTGCAGTAAATTTCGTTCATTGCCTTTTCTAAACAAATCCTATAAATTGAAAAGAAAATAAATTTTAAATTTTAAATTACTTTTTAGATTATTATTTTTCCTATACCTTCCATTTTTACAGCTAATACCTAAATTAGAAACTGGTATTAGAACAATATTTATCGGCGTTTATAGCAACAGGACTCAATCAGTATGAATTTCGTTGTAACAAATGATTTAAAACCCTGCCCCCAAGATTACCTAAGTATTTCATAGGTCCATTAGTAGGTTGCATATCATATAACCGTAATCGATCGTATTATACATTCCTTTCAAAATCTCCCCTTATTTCTCAAGTAGTTATTTGAACTTTGTTATATTCCACAGCCAGCGTCATGACCACTTTTATTACTACCACTCACACACATATACACATGCACACTCCCTACTTTTGAGAACAAACGTCATTTGCACTTCAGTTAACGAGTCACGTGTGTCGTAGTACGCGAGGAAAAAAGAAGAAGAAGAAGAAGAAGCGTATCAGATCCTGCGCAACGGCTTTCTAGAACATATCCCCGAGTAAGTAGTTCTTGTGATGATAAGAGACAAGAATATAGAACATCTCTCGGCTGATGTTGCTATTGCAGCTGCTGCAGTTTTTGTTATATATACATATACATGCGCGCTGTGTACGTGCGCGTGGTGCCATTGATTCGCAGAGCAAGCGTGTACACTGCACGCGGCAACCTTGAGGTACGCTGTGAGTGCAGCATGCGAAACTTGTTCTTTGATAAACAAATCCGCTCTGGAACGTTGATATTTAGAGGCAGTTACGAAGGTGAGGTTTATGGGTGATTGTTAGAGATAATTGGTCTATAGCAAATGGTTTGGGTTGATATAGAATTTTTTTAGTTCCGTTGTGCTTATAGATTATCAGTAAATTGCTTACGATCACGTATATTCTATATTACAATAAGACAACGAAAATTTTCGTAATCAGAATTTGTAGCGAATGTTACTGTTGAAACGTTATTATATATACTCAGCATCAGTATTTGATAATCATATACATAAAAAAAGTGGATTTGATGAAGCAAAACTACAACTAATACATTTATGCAAAGAATCTAGTAAGTATTGAGCTACCAACAATTAAATTTTGTTATTATCGATTGTCCCCGTCATTAAAAGTGTACAGCTTGAAAGGTATGAAAAACTGCATAGTAATTGAAATTAAAATCAATACTGGATTCCATCGATCAAATCCCATTTTTTGTTTAATTGTACCCCGGTGCATAGTTATTAGCTTTGAAAAATCGTGCATTAAGATAAATGACAAAGCGAATGCAAATAAAGAAACTGCATTTCCGAACGTAAATTAGAAAGGACGTCGATTTCATCAAGTAATTTAACAACGAAAAAAAAAACAATTAATGGTTTAAGTTCAAGCATCAATTCATTGCTTACTTAAATTTATCCATCTTCTAGAATATTACAAGCACTAATTGCAGAAATTTCTACTAGATATTGCGCGTTCTCATACACCGTTAAAAAAATTATTCCAGGTACAAGAAAATAACTATTCCAACTGACTTTTACGCACACTTTTTAATCTATCTCCCTCCTATCAAAATGCAGCTACTTACCTCATGTACGTAATTAACGCACCAATTTATTAAAACCCCGCCGTTGATTCATCCAATAAGCTGAACTGCATTTTCCCGACATACCTGCGGTTCTAAATTATCCCCCCACTTGCTAGAAAATTACTTCTACAGATATTTACTTGTGAATTCGCGTCCACATGTGTGACGAAATGTTTCCCTCCCTGACCAACGACGCCTTTCTATATTAAGACGGACAATGGGACTAGTGCAGAAAAAGACAGAAGCTAGAGGAACGAGTTTGTTGTGAACGTCTGTTCTTTTTCCAGAACCGAGGAATCATGGTATGTGTTCAGGTTTTTTCTGTTGGTATTTTTTGGATGCAGTTGAGACTGCATTCCGTATAGTGAACAATAAAAGAAAATAAATATGTGAGCATACATATCCTGAATTAATTTTATTTGCTTGTGATATATTTAGGATCGGACCTTTATTTGAAAAAAAAAGAATTGCTAAATTATTATGGTAGTAAATATTCAACTTTGTTTTTTAGTCGAAACGCTCGTTGCAATTTGGCGTATTGCTATACCATTCGAGTTATATTTCTCACCTCTGAATGTGACCATTGCAGTGCCATTATATTCAAGATTTATTATACCTATACCAAACAAATAATTTATTACGATTTATAGCGCGTGAATCTGTCCGAATGCAAATTGTAACAAATTGAAAGTGGTTATTTACTGATTGTCGGTAAGCATTTCCTGTAACGCAGCTAAACAAATAATTGAAATGTATAGTACTAATATACATGCGAGTGTAGTATATGTAAATGTGCTTTGTACGCGGAAACGTGTACACCTCCTCTAACCACAACTAACATGATTGAATATAAGAGGAAATATCTTAAAATATCTTCTTCATGTGTTATCCACTGGCGCTTGATAATAAAATTAGTTGGCGTTCGACGTTAAACAATTTATTTGTAGACAAGTTGTGAAACAGTGGTATTTAAAAAAGTACTTTATTTTTGCTAATTATAATAGGCATAAATTAAAACATGAAACGGTATCAGTTAGGTAAGAAGCATTTTTAGTAAATAAGGAAAAAAATATGACAATTCAACAGGAAATCGTTGTAAAATAGTCATGAAAAAAAAAAAAAAAAACTGTTAATAAAACTAGGAAACAAAATATATCTCTTGATGGTTTTCAGTCTTTTGCCTTTGCAAAATTGCTTATGTATTTACTGTAAGCAACAATTAATCTGTATAAATTTCTTCTTCGTTGCTTTAAAATTCAACTTGGCGCACACGCGACTATAATTAATAGTCTCGAGCTCTCGAGGTATACCAGAAATCGTGACGGAAAATCGGGGAAACCCTCGCGCGTATATTGCAAAATACGTAGATTCATGACCTACCATCTTCTTTATATTTTGCAAATTTATAAATGTTATTCATTCTCTCGAACATGAATCAAAGACTATGCTGCAAAAAAGTTGAAATTTCTTTAGTCACAGTTGTTTTGAGAAACCGAGTGAATCTTCTCTTATGTTACTAATTTTGAGTATTTCGCATTTCATCAGTTGCATTATGTAATTTTTTGTAAACACTCACGCCACATATCGATAGAAGTATCAAAAGTTGATACTTTAGAAATAGAGTCTGGTTTCACCTGGTTGTTTTTAAAAGTTAATTGAACAATAGATTGAATAAAAATTCGCCGATTTCGATACAAAAAATGCTACGTTACTCGGTTACTCACTATTTTACAAAAAATAATTGACTTCACATTGATTGCGCAGAACAATTAAAACTTTGATTCTTTTTCAAATAAATAAATTTCAACTAAAAATGTAAACGCGAAATAAATGTAAAAAAGATTGTATAATAAGCCTGTTCCAAATAAGTCAAACATTAATTTATTTTTCAAAAAGTTACATTAACGTGTGGCAACACAATTTTCCTCTGTTTATGCCATGACAAATACTTTTAAAATTAACAGTAACAGCGTAACGACAATACGAAGCGTCCTCGAAAACATCTTAAAGTATGAATTTGCTGTAGCAATCTCCCACGATGATCCACTCACTTATTAATTGTTACAAAGTACGCTTTTTTCCACTTGTTACCAGTCGTCATGGAAAACCCTGAGTTCCATCCTTTTCCTTTAATAATGAACGATTCCGAGAAAATACAGGTTTATTATTGTGTGAACGTTTAATCAGAGGACAATTCAAATCTATACGCGTCGCTAATATGCTTTAAAAGTATAAGCAATTCTCTCTTCATTATCATGATATCATTTTATTCTTACGTACATTTATTGTTATAAAAACATTTTTTTACAAGTAAATCAAAGCAGTTGTTTACCTGATTGCGCGTTAAAAATCTTCGTATATATCCCTCATAAACCTTTCATTCACCACGCGAACTACATACTAAATATTTTATCTACAATCACTAGTATTACAGCAAATTTTACAATTTCCCAGAAACAATTCTAGCCACATAAACTATCCAACTAAAATACCCAACAGCTTTTTGAATTTCAAATAAAACCACCACCTTTTACCAACAACCCCAATAATTTCTTAAACCCTAGTTTATCACAATATCCTATTTAGGAAGAAAAACGTGCACGATATTAAATAAAAAAAACAACGCGCCACCTTGATTACACTACACGCCTTATTACGAGATTGTTTCTATATAGCACGCAAGTACATGTAACGCATGTATTGCACGCGCGTCGCATTGCAGATCCGAGATTATCCGATAGCACGCGACGAGCTGTCTGTCTATGTCTCGCGCGTATACATGGCGTTAGAATAGGCTTTTGATACTGTAGTTGTTGCTTCCGTGTAATGTAAAGAAAAAGAGGGTATGAAGAATAATGGATGATTGCAAAGATGAGCGTGGCCCATTTTTTCGTATTTATGAGAAAATCCATTCGCGTACAGTGTATGTGTATTGTTTATTATTGCCTTTTTTTTCTTTCTTTCTTTAATTAGATCGGGTAACACGCCGCGGGTTTTTTTGTTCGTTTAATTAATAAAGTGAAGTAACACTAGCATGCAAATTACAAAAGTTTCTTTTTGTCCAGGGTATAATAGGATGTTTTTGTTAACGGGTTTTTATACGTTATAACTGCATTGTAACATTGTAAGAGCTACACGCGGAGTTAATCGATGATTTGATTATGATTTTTATTCGAAAAGTGCATATTGTGTAATTAATGTGCAAATACGATGCGTAAACCGAGTGCTTATATACTCTATAAATATGTGAGGAAACTTGTTTGTTGCTGTGAAAACATCGCTAAAGCTTAAACAATTCGTAATTAAAAACTATCACATCAGCATTATTATAGACCCTCAAAATTCCTACACGGAAAAAAATTTGATAGAAAATTTTACTTAAAATTATGGGAAAATTTACCATTTTTTATGGCAATTTGGAGA
>JAYJLV010045309.1:0-21620 GCA_036873485.1 Torymus texanus
AATATATTTTCCTCGGCAGGGTTACTCTAATGTAATGTACTCTATTGCAATGTACTCTGGATAAATAAATAAATAAAAATAAATAAATTTATTTATAATGGAATTAGCGAATTTAAATTTTCGCAGCTCTTTATTACGTACAATTTATATTCATAACTTCGTTCAATATTGAGCTGTTGTTATTTTGTAGGGCTTACCAATCCGGAACTGTACATGACATAATATTTACAACTCTGTACAAATTATCATATGATACGTTTTATTGTTTGGTTTATTATTTAACTCTTTTTTTCTCTCTCTCTAAACCACAGAACAGATTGAAATTTAAGCCTAAAAAATCTTATTGTTTCTCATCTATATGCCATATTGATTAAATTTTAATACATTATTTTAATATAATATAAATAGATAATTTGTATGCAGACAAGCATTAAATAAACTGTTTGGATCTATACATTCTACCGAGCGATACCGCATAAAGTCTACAGTGCTGTACTAACGTCATTATCAAATCAGTCGTTCCAATACCTTTGCATTAAAAGCTACTCCAAAACATCGAACATCATCGTCCCTACACACACTCTTCATCCACCTCCTCTTCTAAGAAACTCAAACCCTTCGGCACCTTATAAATCCACCCTTCCTGCTCAATAACATCGAAAGAAACGAAACACAATAGCCGGGGAATCGTTAATTACATTTAGAGCTCAGACCTATACGCGTTCGCGTCCACTCGAAACACACCAGCTCCGCGTTCGATTACAGGAATTAGATTGTAGAGCTTCACTGTTGGAGCGGGTAGGCTTCCAACACCCTCACCCCTCTAGCTCTCTGTGATTCGAGGAATCGCGAGCTCTAATCGTTACACAATGCCAAGTAAGATCGTACCCGAATGCCGATGAGCGCGTGGTGCTGGTAGTGCCGAACGTCGAAGGCGAAGATGATTACTATGCGGGTGAGCGGATTGTGCGTGTTCGTACGTGGGTGTACAGGTAACGTCGTCGTCTTTAGATGCGAGCACCGGTTGGTGGAACGTTTGAATGCGACTTTAGGCGGTGATGGTGGTGAGGAGTTGGTACAAGGGTATTAAAATGTTACTGTTATATTAGTATATTGATGGGAGTTAATAGTATGGTTTTGAATGAAATGAATGAAATATGGTAAAATGGATATCATATTGGTATTCCGACTTAGACGTTAAGATGGTTATATATTGTAATACTACAGCGAAAGAACTTAATATCGAAATATATGGGTTAATAACTTTTCTAAATAAAGGTTCTCATAAAAACTCTTAGTTAGTTAATGTTTAAAAAATATCTTGAGTTTTTTTTTTATTTATTCTTATAATAAATCAACAGTTTTTCAAACATTTTCGATCCATATATTACATTCAAAATTACATTTTTTCCCGAAAAGTGGCGATAAAGAATAAAATCTAATACCACTGAATTTTTTCTTTTATTAATTTGTAAGTATAAAAATACTTTAACCCCTATCGAATACTTTTTCTATGTTGTAAGAAAATTCAAATATTTTTGAACTAAATAAATGTTTTTGGCAACCACGAATGCAGGGTCAATGCATTTCGAAAAATTTTATTTAAGTTGCAGACGTTTTACTTACATGAAAATGAGTTGGGGAAAAACTTACTTGAACTTTACTTTGAATTGAATTTCCTCGAACAAAATTAAAAAGTTTTTGGGTGGACGAACTTTTGCAGCTGATTACTTTCACAGTTCATAATATGTGTGCCGGTTGAAACTTCCTATCAGCCGCACTGACCACTAACTTACGTTTTTTTTCTTTTAAAAAAATGCATTTTGTATTTACTTTGATTTTTTTATAAATCATTTCATTAAAGTACTGCAAAAAGTTTTAAACGAAAAATAAAATAATAATAATATCAGGAAACATTTTAATATTTTCATTTTATTATATACGAAATTAAGGTGATATGCATTTTATACACCACAGTTTTGTAAACCGAAAGCTAAAATTAAAAGCGCGGTGGTGAAATTGAAACGGCACGCATGAAGTGTGTGTGTGTGTGTGTGTGTGTGTGTGTGTGTGTGTGTGTATATATATATATATATATACACATACACGTTATATGTACACGAAAGGAGAGCAAAACACTTCAATCTACTCGCTGTGATTAGAATCGAGACCACAATTTCGCGTAAAAGCGACGTTGAAAAAACGTCTTGTCGGTAAAATTTAAAAAAGCTTCATACCCAATCCCTTTTACCCTTCTCCATCTCCTGAATCTGTTAAATGGAACGAAAGAAAACGCTCGTCCCGCCCACCGAAAAGAAAGCTAAATCGTAATGATGATGAAGCAAAATGTTGTTCACGAAAAAGGAGTGAGCGCCTGAGCCACGGGAAGATTGTGATAAAGTGGTTATTTTAACGTTTTGGCGCAAAGAACAAGGGTAAGTACTTGTATGTGTATATGTGTGGGAGATGAAAAAAAGAGAATAAAGATTAACGAGCCGCCGCCGCTGCCGTCGTCGTCGTCGTTGGAAAGAGAAATGGAGATGACGAGGAAGCGGAGGGCACAGGGAGGATACTCGAAAGGAAGACGCAGGATTTTTTAATAAAGTGCGGTGGAACAATGCGAGGAAGATACGCTGACTAATGAAGTTGAAGGAAAAAGAATGATGAAGGAAAGGTAGGAAATTCAATATGACAGAGTTGTTTGATCTATTGTTCATGCTGATATATATAATATTTGGTTTCCGAACGCGATATAAGTGCTTTCTGGAATATTAATCATTTTGATTTTAGTTATTCAAAAGTAAGCTTTTTGATATCATGATTCAGCAATTTATTTTTAATGTTGGAAATAATCAGCATAAAATTACTTTGTTGGATTATATATAGCTATAATTCAAGTTCAGACATTATATTATGTACATAAATTTAAAAATATTAAAAAGTAATTTAATTTTAATTCCCTTAAAATCACGGAAAAACACTCAGAGGATTAAATTACCATAATTCCGTAACTTTTCTAACAATTCATCGAGTTACATGATGGATGAGCATCAATCCAAACAAAAAAGGTTGAGGTAGGAAAAACATTATTATGCAAATTCAGCTGCAATTTACATCTCGTTACTAAATTTTTATTTCATTACTCTTCCCAAAATTCCCTTCTCTAACGTATAGCTTACAAAACTATTTACGTAACAACACAATCAACATCCACAACCTAAATTCTCCGTCCATCAATTATGTTTCCATCCATCTCCACCCAAAACAGCTTATTTTCATCGTTCACTGTACCACTCACCCACACACACACACACACACACACACACACAGTCATACATGCTACACTGCAATTTCCCAGACAGCATCAGCAGCAGCTAAAAAGAGAAGCCGCACAGCTAAACCCTTCCGCCAACGCCACGTCCCTCATTCCTTTTCAATTTGTACCAAGCGAGAAGGTATATATAGCACCGAATCCCGAAGACGCGCGCGAATCGTGAAATAGAACAGAAAGAGAGAGAAAATAAATCGGTGAACAACGAGGCAGACGCGAGAACACAGCGTTTTTCAATTTTCAGCCTCACTGACTCTCTCTCTCTCTCTCTCTCTCTCTCTCTCTCTCTCTCTTTCTCTATTGCTGTGCTGGACGACGATCGGACGTGTACGCGAAGCCAGATGAAATTTGACGACGGGACAGACGACTGTCGAGATCTCTCTGTATGTAGTAGTGTACTTGTGAGGTGTTGCACTATGCTGGTGGAGGTGGAGGAGCATTGTTGACACGACACGATGGTATCGATTGTAAATGGAGGATTTGAAATGTATCGTAGAAGGGAATCGATGAGAAACTGACGGGGAACCTTAGTACGGTAGTACACGGTTCATTTTGTTCGTCTGAAATATTAAGTTTGCAATGTCTGTTAACGTCGAAGATGTGACGGTTCTATTGTCAAACTTATTCATCTGGGTGGTAACTTTTGACAAGTGGTTTCGTAATGTTATGTATGAAATATTGATGGGGTATAATACTGGTATAGTCGGGTGTCTATCACTGATAGATTAAATCATTTGTTAATGGCTGGGAATTGGAATCGCGAATATTCTATACTATTTCTGAACTGTTAAAGTATTATTTAATAGTAAGAATGTCACATGTCATGAATTTAAGAATACTTATATCGGTTATTAAAGTAGCATTGTCCGGTTATTCAAGCAGTATTTCTCTCAAATATTTGTTCTACAAGTGAATACTATTTTTTGAAAATTACTAATACAAATGAAATTTTTGAAATATAATGAAATAATATTGTAATAATATTATTGTAATACTGCTATTGTAACATTCTATGTGAAGCTAAGAAAAATTACAAAATATTTATGGATATAAGTTTATTTACGAAGAAAACAATAAAACCGTTCAAGTAGGTGAAGATTATAAAAATTCAACATACATTTTTGCTTTCCGAGTAAGATTTCTCAGCTGTCCAGGAAAGAAACATACTATTCTGTCAGAGGTCAATAACAAAAAATGATTTCACTTCCTGAGTACCAACTATCAACCATCATTATTAAATCCCCAACATCCTAAATTAATCCAAATCCCGAAATTGTTTCTCAGTAACAACCTAACACTCCTGCCAACCGCAACACCAACCTCTCGAATAATCGCACCCTCCACACATCCGCCTATCATCCAATCCCGATCGATCCTCCACCGCCAATTTATAAACCCAACCCTCAACTGCTGCTATTCTGCCTCTAAAAAGCCGCAACATAAAACTCACGATCGACTTTCAAGTTTACGCGTCGCCGTAGGTCATTACTCCTACGCCATACGTAGAACGTATAGTACGGGTGACACTCACCCAGTATCTCGCGGGATATATAATACCTAGTGCAGGATTGTTTTACTTCGCTGCGGGAAAATTAATCGTTTGTCGTGCGTTTTGCGAGGGAGAATGAATTTTTGCTCAGGTGAGTGGATTAGCTGCAGTATGCGGTTATGACGGATGACAAGTGCAGGGTTTGAACTGTTTGTTTGCGAGTGTGTTATTGGAATATTATTTGGTTGGTTGAGAGGTTTTTATTTTGTGAAGTTGAAGTATTTTTTTAAGGGGATAATAGTTAGATTAAAATATCTGTTTTCTCAATTTTGCTATATTGAGAAATTACCTGTTTCATGATTTAACGATTTTTTGGTCTTTTAGTTGGGTGTACTCTCGAGGATAGAAGATTGTATAACTAGAATTTCAAAATAAATCAGGGAATTATTAATTCCGGGAGCATAATTGATTTATTCAATATGTTTTTTTGTAGATATAGATCAGTTAAATCAAAACTAAAATATAATCTTAATTGACCTACATTTATATATTCGGCAATTGTTTGATTAAATTTATCAGAATATCTATGATTTTCGAATTTTATCAGTAATAATATTTTACATAAAAATGATTAAAAGTAAGTATAGCTTTTGAAGTATAGATTTGAAGATTATAAATCCTCGAAATACAACAAACTTATTCGAGTTAATTGAATAAACTTTTTAAATTTATTTTAAACTTTCCTTTTAATATTAAGTTATGTAATATGTAATTTAATATCAATTTCTGCAATCAATCATAATACGCTGTTTCGATGCGAAACAATGAATTCTCTTATTAAAGAATAGACAATAATTGTCAAGACTACCACGAAATCGTATATACAATAGCACTACGATGACCATTCTAGTATAATAATACCACATCTCCCCAAAGCCACGCGAAAACTAAACTCCTAAGACCTCAATTTTTCATTGCCACCTTTCCCACCCAGCGCTTTAATAACTAGCACGCAGCCTCCGCATCGCTTCGCATATACGCAAGCGAGAATCAAAGGCCCGCGCGTACAAGCGGCTCATCAAAGACGCGTGGGGGCACAAAATATTTACGTACACACATACATGCCAACTCGCGGAATCCTATTAAAGTTCAGTAGCGGGGAGGAATTTCCGTATATATACTCGCGTGTGAAAGAGAATGTCGCGTGTGGGTGTCTCGAAAAACGCGTAATAAGAGCGAGCGTTGACAATTAATTAGCTTTAGTGTTACGACAATGTCTTTTCATGGGGATTCATATGTATGTGTAGGTGTGGAGTGAAAAGTCGTGAAAGAGGCAGTTTATAGGTTGAATTGGATTGAGAAGGAGAGCGATTGCGTAGTTTTATACTGTTGTTCACTTGAAATGTATTTATTTTACAGTTGCGATTCGCATTGTGAAAGTAATACAATTTGGGCATTGTCGGCACGATAAAGAATATTTAGAAAGTTCGGAAATCATTGAATTGTTGTTATAGATGTTAAAATTCTTTAATTGGGTTGACCCAACAAAGTTATGAGGTAAATTTTGTTTAAAACAAAAAAAAAATACATAAAATACAAATACTAAAAGATTTAAAAGATATAATTTTGATACAACTCTTTAAACAAAAATATTAAAATTGAAAATCACTATCATATTATAAAAGAAGTATACAACAAACTTAACAGTATACAAACCATGATCATTATTTACAAAGACACATTAACCCTATTTCAATCCCCAAAAGACTTTCCATCCGACTATACGACCTCAAAATATATCGCAGTATCAACAAAAAAATTTATCTCAGGCTCGCTCCCATACCTTCGAAAAACAAAACGGCCATTCATCACGCACTAACGTCCCCGTGAACCGTTTCTTACCTAATCCTCGACCTAATTTATGACAAATGATCTCGAACTCTTAAAAATAACATCTCAGCTTTCTCTCTTTCTCCCAACAAAAAGAAAAAAATTGACCGTAAACTCCCCTCCATCGTCCAAACGACTCCCAAGAGTCTTACGTTCTTTCTCTTTCACGTGCGGGCAGGTATATTAATGCGATACAGGGTATGTTTCTTCTTTTTTCTCGTTGTTAAAACTATTCGCACAGAGCATCGAAAAGGTTAATGGTTCTTCATAAGCCACAAAATAGTCCGTACAGTTCGATCGGTTTTCTAGGACGCGCAATGGCTGTTGTCGAGTGTTAAACTGGACGAAGCGACGGCAGCAGCAGCAGCAGCTGCCCTCTTGAAAGTCAGCCGGTCGCAACAAGACGACGTGGTATAGCAGCAGCCGCAAAAGGAAGTAGAGAGAGAGAGAAGGGTCGAGTAGTGCTAGCGAGGCGGTAAAAAGGTTTTAACGTTAATGCGAGTTTCCGCGCCCGAGCGGTTCAGACATTCTTGGTAGGGGGATGGGAAGAGGACGAGAGACAAAGAGAGAGAGAGAGAGAAAGAGAGAGTAGTGGAAAGAAGAAAGTTCAGCGAGTGAGAGTTGCGAGAATCGCTGTTTCGGTGTGGGACAATGGCGGAAAAGGGTGCGATTTCGGTGGATATAGGGATGTGAGGGTGGTGAGAGGAATGGAATGGCGAATGGAGCGTGTTAGTTTTGATGACGATGAGGTGGTGTTATATACGTAAGATTTTGAAAAATTTTTAATTCAATGTTGAACTGAAAGAGTACTACTTTAAATATCCATGTTGTTATTCAATGTAGTATAAGATAACAATTTTTTAATGTTCTTGTGTATGAGCTTTCAGGAAACGAAAACAAAAGTGATCATTACGAGCGTTTAGTTACAATTTCGTGGAATGGTACATCCATTAATTATTTAATCCATTAGTTTTTTTCTAGTTTATGTCATGAAAGAACATACTGTATTTGGTTTAGCAATTTGAATCCTTGGAAATATAAGAGAAACAATGAAATATCAATATATATGTTATTTTCTGACAAAGTAAATAAGAAGTGTATTGTTGGCAACTATTTTTTCAACAAATAAAAATTTTATTGCACTCAATATGATATATTGAGGTATTCGTGGAAAATATGTTATAAAAATTTTTTTATTATTTTAGTCATTTTCGTGGAAATATAATTCTGTTTCACATTCGCAATTAAATATAGCGATTCGCCCTATAATATTATTTATAAAAAACTTACTGATATTTATGATGTTACTACCAACGACTAAATAAGAAACTCATATGTTTTCAAGCTACATTAAAATAAAACGTAATATAGCTGTAATATTACCACAACATTGTAAAACTATTATTAGTCTACAACACATCCTATTCCAATATTACCAAATTACCTTATTCCCATCGCAATATCCGCAAATTCCAGCCACCATATCAAACAACAGCCTAATCACCGCACAATTAAAAACGAACCCTTCGAAAACCCCTGAAGACAGCAAAAATCGTTCCCAGCAACGATCGGTTCACATCGCGCGCGTCTTTCATTTTCCCAACCCTTTTGTCCTCTCTCTCGCCATTCTCCCTTCTTCTCATTCTCGGAAACTTTTCAATTATCCTCCTTTTATCTATATACCTAGCCGTTTTCTCTCTTGCTCGCTCACTCAGGCGCTTTCGTTATCTTAATTAGCAGTGTCCGCGCGCGGAGGTATATTCATATCTCCGACGAGAGAATCTCGTTTGCAAGTTGAAATCGAAGCGGCAACTTTACCGGCGAGTGACTGACAGAGACTTTCTTTTTTCTTTCTTGAGAGAAAGAGAGAGAGAGAGAGAGAGAGAGAGAGAGAGAGAGAGAGAGAACAACGGAGGAGTATGACGCGCACGCCCTGAGGCGTTGCACCTCGTGATAATTGCCGTTGTAAAAAAGAAGAACGCGGTGAAGAATTACACTGTGTCGTCGTTTTTGTTGTGTGGCAAAGAGACTGATTATATGAATGTGGTCTGCGAGTGGTGGTAAGAGCCAGTGTCTGACCGTGCGTTGAGGTTACTACTGCTACTGTCTTCGTGTAAAAAGAAAGGTTAACGACTGCTTTTGTTCATTGATGAAAGAGAATCGCGTTGAAATAATGGATAGATTAAGTTCGCGTGATGAAGTTTGATTTGATATCATTTATTGACAGTTTCTTTTTTTTTAGAAATTGTAATGTTAAATTGTAAATGTTTCGTTTTAGATAAGGAATATTTTGTGTAGAGTGATGAAACAGTTTCCGTGTTTTTATGAAAAAGTAAGCACGCACTAAAAATATTCATTCCTTTAATTGTAATATAACATAACCTCCCAAAGTATTATTGCACAATACACTATCACTAATCTTAATAAAGATAATAATGAAGATAAAAAACCTTTTTAAAAGAGTTTAAAATTCGAAACGAATTAAACTAACTTCGGTCAAAACGGTTAAATTTTGACTATATCAATCTCATTTTAAACATAAACGACGACCTCATCCTCCATTAAAAAAATCCTCACCTTCCAGATATTCTCCTCTCAGCGTTCCCGAAAGCTTCGGCCATCATCGTCAAAAGAAACAGCAGGAGCGGACCGGCCGAATAAAAATAAGCAGATGGAACGACTGCCGAGCCGAAAACTTTCGAACGAGAAGTTCTATCAGGCCGAGAGAGTGAGTGAGCGAGGTAACTGGTGAGTTTCCAATGGTCTGAACTTAGAAAATACAGCGGGAAGCTTTCATCACTCTTTCTCTCTCTCTCTCTCTCTCTCTCTCCCTCTATCGGGATATATACTCGACTAATTGTTTTCGTCGTTACATTGCCTCTGGCATTTTCGAATTTAACGTGCGCCTCTTTTCACTGCTTGCCTGTCTCGAATTTGCTCTATCGACGATTTTGTTGTTCTCACGATTGTGCGAGCCAGTGAAAACTGTACATTTTCGGAAAATATATAGTGGTAGGAGGTTGGTCGAGAAATAAGCTTTGTTGTCTCAATGATATTGTTACACAGTTGGTAGCTGAAAATTGTGTATAGTGAATAGGTGAGTGGATATTTGTGTTGTGCATGGATGAACTGGGCCACGATTATGTCAAACTTTGATATATATTTAGGCATGTGAAGTTTCGGTATTTGACGCATGTTTCAGAAGGGATTCCCGAAACAGTACAAATTATGTACACGTAAACGATTAATTGTGCCATTGATTAAATTATAGAGCGGTAGCACAGATTGTCAATCACATTATTTTTGCCATGTATTGATAGCAAGACGAAATAAATGTTAGGAAATATTATTTTTATTATACAGACAGAACTAATGTAAAGTTAATGGAAAATTTGGAAAATCATTAATTTATTAAATAAAAATAATTAATATCCCAATTGTATATAAATCTGTTTCTCATAAATAAAGAAAATAACAATCATTTTCTCGAAGAATAATTCTTAATAGATATTTAATGAAACTACTTTATACAAATAATGAATATTTAAAACTCTAATATGTATTGCTTGATTTATATATAACAGTGTCACTATTTTTTTCAACCGTTTTTCAGAACCAAATATCATGAACGCTTTCGTTAATACATACCCACATTTTTCCCTTCTTCCGACAGAAATATAATTGACGTAATTTTTTTGGCTCGCTAAAGCACCCATACCTACACACAAGCACACGTATTGAAACCGATGAATGAGCGACGCATTAATGAAAGCAACATTGACTGACAGAGAAAATAAAAGCCATATACCACACGCACTGCATGTGAACTTGACACGAATTTTCCGATTCTTCGATCAATATACGTCCACCAATTAACACACGCTGAAAAATTTCATTTTTAAAATTATCTAAACGAACAATAAAATAATCCCTCTCCACTTGTATTCCATCCCGAATAATAATTCAACCTGGCGCGTCTGTACGATCCATACATGATTAAAATAACGAGCTGCCAAAGCCCTTTATACATACCCTCTCTTCTTTCCTACTAGCATTCCGAACGTCGACGACGACGCCGGCGCCTCCAATTAAACCAGTAAAAACTCGCGGGCAAATTCAAACGCTCTTCGTCCGTTCTCGCTTCATGCTTTGTTTGCCAGTCGCGCGTGCGCGTTTCTCGCATATAGACGCACGGTCAAGAGGAAAAAAAAACGTGACGTCTTTGTGCGCGTCCAAGGGATTAGTCGCTCCAGCCTGCGAGCAAACGCAACAAAAAGCTTCCAACGGACAAAGCGTGGAAAATGCAGAGAATGCGCTCGCTTTTTTCATCAGTTTAATGGCGAGAGAGAGAGGGAAGTAAGGGTAAAAAAATTTTAATCCGCTGACTCGCTATCTCGCGCGCTATCCATCACGAGGCGCGTCTTTTTGCAGGGCGCGCCACTTTGTTTGCAAGGCGCGCGTCGAGAAATTAACCCACCCTCTTCTGTGTGGGGAGATTAGCCGGATTGTGCGCGCGCGTATATGGGAGGAAAGTGTCGGGATGAAGCACGTATGTATGTGTGTGTGTGTGTGTGCCAGTTTGACGAGGTCGCGGATTTTTGAGTGGTTGGACCGATGGAGAAAGTTGTTGTGGTGAAAGTGTGTATGTCTGATTGGTGTGGAGAAGTTTAGTAATAATGGAGTAAATGGGGTAGAGTGAATTTTGAAAACGTGTGATTAGTCGATGTTCATCTACGGTGGAGCGTTTATTTTTAATTTTGTGGTATGCAAATTATTTTACACTTCTATATAGCTAGCGGCATTGTTATCCTCAATTAAAAACTTTAGTTTTATTTATCACAGCATTTTTAATATTAACAGAATTTCTTTTAAAGGAAAACTAAAGAAATTATTCATATACCTTATTCTAGTTTTTAAATATATAATAGGACTCATTCAAATTTAAATTCATAATATATTTATAAATCTTGCAGAAATATTTCTTATTACCTTTATTAAATATTGAAAAAGTCAATTATACTTTTATAATTAAAATTAATATAATATAATTATAATAAGAATATAATTTAAATTAAGAGTGACTTAATGAGGACAATTTTTTCAATAACCATCTAAAAAATTCATTTCATCAATTATAAAGAAAATTTTAATATCGTGTGACACATTTATCCGATTAATCGTTTACCGAAATTCTACTATTGATTTTAGTATTTTTTACAACTTCACTCACAAAAGTTTAACCTAACTGTTAGAAGAATCCATTAAATAGTAGTGAAAATCTACCCTCGCCATATATTATCACCAAAAAATTATACACGTCCCCCAAGTCAATCATTATTACACCCACAACACGTTCCCCTTACACCACTTGAGATCTCCCAAAGAATTTCAACTCCGCATGAAACCATCGTAAATTCACATCCACCTCGAACCTTCTCCACCTCAGTTCTCTCTCACAAACGCGATCACGCATGCGGCGACTACTATCCGTGCACCGAACCGCATCCGCACCTATACGGCGACTATACCCGATCTCCGAAGAACGACGCGCGCTCGCGCACTCAAGCGAGCGAGTATACGTGTTCTATACCTATATGTATATGTGTATATACATATACATACACACACTCCCGATGCTCATTCCGATAATTGCCGGGCTTCCGGGCGATTACTACGATCTCTCTCTCTCCTCGTCGTCGTTACATTAATCTTACGCCGAAAATCTCCGGAGAGAACTGTAGAATCTTCGCCTAATAAATCAAATGGGTTATATAGAGCGATCGTGTTTTGATGGATATATATACGTATATATGCGCGTGCGTAAGTTTGTATGTGTAACGAAGTTGATAGATTAATTTTACAGAAGGTATGATGTGATATGTGCGCGATTAAACGCGAGATTGGTGTGATTAATTTGCGACGATTAGAGGTAGTTAATATTTATTGGACTGCGAATGGTTGTCATTGTGTGTTGCATTATACTTTGCGCGATGCGTTATGGGAAGTGGGATTATACTTGTAATGTTTGTTATGGGTAGAGAAATTTAGTGCGGGTAAGAGATTAAAGTTATATTTATTTGTGAGGTTACTCGAATGCTTCTAATAATTTGTTAAATGAAACGCTTTTATTAACAATATTTTCTACTATATTTTCACAAAATATCGATAAAATAAACACAACGGTATACACACGTGTACTTGCAAACAACGGCAATGTTCGACATTTTCCAACACCGCAAACAATTTTTTTCCTTCACGTGAAACCGGCAATTTTCTAAGCCGCAGAGAGAAAAAAAAACATCATCGTTGCCGCGATAAAGCACGAAACGCATTATTAACTCGGAAACGCGCGATAACCGTGAACTTGCTCGCTTCGGGCTTTCCGCGCGGAGGGACACGAGTGCACTACGAGGTATTAGGTGAATAACTTTATCGGACAATTTAATGAGGCTCGAGCGGCGTGTATTACAGAATTGTTATCGGTTCCGGGGATCTGTAATTCGAGCAATGTGTCTTGAAGGTTAAGTATGACTCTCGACTTAAAGTTCAGGTTTTAAGATATGCTTAAATGTTTTGAATGTTCTTATACATCTGTCTTTACATGGTATCGATAATGTTTAGAGTTTATTGTATATTACTAGAAATTTTGATAATGCATTTAAACAACACTGTAACAGCACTTAATGAATATATAATAAAACTTTGCGAAATTTCGAACTACTACCAATATTTCAGCAATTAATTTTCCCCGAAAACTTACCAGCAATCGATCATTTTCTCTCAAAAACTAGAACCTCAAAAAAGCCAAACTCCCTCTTTCTCGTTCAAACTTTCGCGCGATCTCTCAGCTATATCCGCACGTCATCGACAAAGGCTTGCGCGCTAAACTTTCTCTCTCTTCCCCTGACGAAAGAGGATATCCCGAGTGCCCACTCGTGCAAGAATGCCTCGACGACGGAGTCTCGAGGGCTTTTGTCGCTGTCGCGTATATATAGATATATAAGTTGGGTACAGAGCCGATTGTCTCGAGATGCGTGACGCGCGTAGAATGTAACACGATAGCCTGGCCGAGGGATCATAATTCGATGATTGGGCTATGCTATGACGTCGAGTGGTATATAGCGAGAGTCTTTTCTTTAAAGATTCAGCTTGGATACGGGGGCTGGTGAAGGTGAGGGTTAAGGGGGTTATATAAGCATGTACTTGTCGAAAAGAATTTGTGAGCAGTTTGGATTTTAAAAGTTGATAAAACTGTAAAGAAAGGTGGTAGTATACCTAAGGATTATAAGATAATCTTAAGGTGATTATGATTTTATAAATATTTGTTTACTTAATTTTCAGTGGAATTTATTGTTTGATGTTAAAGTACTTGAAGCAACAATGCAGTTTAAGTGAAAAAATATATTATCTATGTTACAATATTATAGGAGAAAAATTTACTGGCTATTATTCCTTTTGAAACGTGCTTTTACTTATAGAGAAAAAGCCTTGTGACTGTGAAATAGTATATTACGCAACCAGTGCAAGAAGTAAACTTTTTTTACGAGCTGGCACGTGTTGCATACTTTTTATGATACTTTTTTTTTGTCTATATGTGTGTGTGTATATGCACGTGTGTGTCTGCGTTTACCTACAAATGATATCTCAAGAGCGCTTTCATAGATTGCGGTTGGACAAAGATTTTCTTTGTTTTGATAAAGATTTTTCGGTATAAAACTTGTTTACACTTACAGTTGTATGTAGGTATATTTTAAAGTGAGACAATAAATTATTGATTTTAAATATTAACCCAAAGTAGGAATACATTTGTATCAGGAATATGTGAATTATTGAAATGTAATAATGATAAACGAATCATAAATGTAAAAACAAGTTAACGAAGATATATCAACATACGTTTAAAACCACTTCAGATTTGAAGAAAAAAGATATAATCCAGAGATAGCTTTATTCTTTGATCATATTGATCAATCAGCAGGCAAATAACATCTGACAATGCTTTTAAGCTTCAATTCGATATTTATTGCCACGGGTTTATGTCAATGATTAAATGTCAATAATAAAATATTCAGCTAGCAAGAACACAACCATTGGTAATCCAGTAGATCGATGTATTAAACACAACCTATATTTTAAAGGATATTCTAATCAACTAAATTTTAATAAACCGAAAATGGATGAAGTATTATTAGATTAGCAAGTATCCAATTATTTAAAGTATCATCTTGAGAAATTGTTCAAAAAGTATAATATAGTTTTCAGAAAAAGATAAAAATAATTTAGTTGCAACGCAATGAGAATAAAAGAATTATCTTATACACAAGCTAAATAGAATTTTGCGAATAATGGAAATTTTTTAGATTGAAAGAACAAAGATTCAAATGCTTAAGTATACAAACACTACTCGGAAAAATATTATATGTTCACCATCGTGAAATGTATATATTTCGCATTTAAATAATAGAGCTGTCGATTTACATAAAAATTTTATTCTTCATATACCTAAGTTATTGATATCATTAAAACAAAAGTTTTGTCCCGTTAATTTTTTTTTTTTTTTTTTTTTTTAATTCCTGTAATTTATTCGCAATATTATTTGTATTTTTCGCAATATCGAAAATAAAAGAGTATTAAAGTTCATGCCGTATATATAAACTTGAAGTTTTTACATACGAATCTGAGGGTTAACGCACTACGTGAACTGGAGGTTCATGTCTGTAGTACGCAGTTCAAATTTCATTTAAAAATTAAACTAAAGGTATTTTTTTTCTTTCAAATACAAATTACTTTTTAGAAAAGAAAGCATTCTGTATAGAATTTAAATGAAAAATTATATTTCTTACATGATATAATGAATGTGTGCTAAGAAAAAGATTTTTATTTTACAGAGACCACAACTTTTTAAAATTTTAATTGAAATGTACGAAAAAAACTGTGCATGTTAACACGTTAAGAATTTCGCTGTAATAATTTTTCTTGGAAATCATTAAAATTTTTACGTACAGTTGTACTGCAACGGATGTACATTAAGGCTCATTCAAACGAACATGCACTACTAATACAAACATGTTTTTCCAAATGATATAAATGCCTTCTTTATAAAAATTTCATTATATTTTTAAACTCAGATCATGGAAACATATAACCAACTTTAACAACAAACAAAATCAAATAATAAATAAAAGTTGAATTTTCACGTATATTTTCTCGACCATTATAAACGCCAACGTCAAAAATATTCACTGTACACATAGCAATTTTTCATGAGATTTTCAATGAATCTCTCACGACCCACTCACCGAAATCCATTTACCACGTTCAAAAGACACGCCGTAAACACTTTCGCCAGCACCTCGCTCAGCCCTATTAAGCCGAGTCTCTCTCTCTCTCAAAAAAGCCTTGGCAAAAAATCCATTATTCCTCGCTCCTTCACACCCACATCCACCCACACACACATTATATACCACCGTCAAAATCCCCGAGCGTTTAGTCCGTAATTACGCGCGACTCTCAAGCGCTACTACTCGCAGTTAGCGGCCCGTAATTTCCGGCTGACTCTTCTCTCTCTCTCTCTCTCTCTCTCCTCCTCTTCTCTCACCTATCGAGCCGTATTTGCACTTTAAAACGAGTCTCCGGAGTCTGCGTAGAACAGAGAATAGCGAGAAAGAGAATAGAAGGAAGTATATATATATATAGTATGGTAGAAAAGATAGCCGATAGAACATATACAGCAATATTTCAGAGCCACACATAAATGCGTGCTTATTTCATTGCGCCCACCGGGGAGCAATAAAAGTAGCATGGGGGAGAGGCAAGCGAAGCAAATAATTAGCCGCGCACGTGGCTTCGGCGATTCATATTTCGGACCACTTGGGGGCAGTAATGAGGCTTTGATTTTCGGAACAGTGTGCCTTTGACGTTAGGGGAGGAAAATGCGAACGAATTGCGTGGAAAAGATACGAAAAGTATATATCTGTGGCTTGCCGGAATAACGGAATAAGTCCACTTTTCGAGTTTCCGAGAAAAACGGAGTTTAATGTTCAATCTTATATGTAAGATCAGGAGAAACGACATGAGTCGCGATACTTGAATAGTCAATTGACACATATTTACACGCTGATTTGAGCAGATTATACATTTTTTGATGCGTTAAAAATGAGTAAGTACTAAAAAAAGTATGGACTTATCTGGTTATTCCGGGAACTGTGGATTTATCTGATAGTGCGGTTCGCCTTTATTTTAGAGCGTATTCCTTAATTTAATTATGAAACCGATCAATAAATTACAAAATTAGCAATTGTTGAATGAATTCTTCTAACTTATTCAAGAAATTTCTATTTTTCTGACATTTCTATTAAATTTACATTTGTATTATATTTTTATTGTACTAATATTGTAAAATTTAAAAATGTTTATAATTTGAATAGATAAAATTAATTATAACTACGATAAACGAAAAAAAAATGATGGACTTATCCGGTTATTCCGGGCACAAAATTTTAAAAATGGACTTCTCTACTACGTTTTGGGTGAATTGTAGCTTTACGACAATATTTTTGCTACTACTTAAAGTAGTAAATGAAAAAGGCCTATTTGAAGATACAAAACCCGGTGATATCTCGATTTTCAAAAAAAGTGGACTTATTCGATTATTCCGGGATGCCACAGATATATAAATAATGGTGTTATCATGTTGCACGCGGGAAACGATGATATTCGTTCGTTTGTGAACAACGAGAGCTTCGGAGTTGCGTTTGTGTAATAAATGTAAGGCGGTATAATGAAGCAAGATAATTTTAACGAGGGCAAAAGAACCTACACTCCCCATAAAATAATTACTTCTACGGAAATGCACAGTAGAAACCTTATTTGTGGCCTCATTTTCTTTGACGGATTATCTTCGAGTTTCGCGCAGCAAAAATTTAAATTACGTCTCTCCAGTAGTGTTTGCTTTTATAAATTACACGACTGCATGATGCGTTGTAATTTTAAATATAATATCTGGAAGAAAAATGAATTTCGTGTTCCACGGTGGTAAATAGTTTTCGTTTTATTCAAAAAATGTACACGCGTAATGTACAAATAAAGATTTTTAATTTCCATCTGTATTTTTCCATATATAGTAAAAAATTTCTTCATGCAAATTTTCTCCGCTATACGAAAGCTATACATATGTTATTCGTTTTCCAGTAACATACAATGTACTAAACCGTGGTCGCAACAACTTTACGCCATATTCTGTATTATATTTTACAACAACTCGAATAACTCTTATAAACCAGACACGTATGATGACGCTCGACACAAAGACCGAATTAACAAACAACAAACCCGATCACTTGCAGCGCTCTTTTTCGGCGACGTCGGAGTGTCCAGCCGCGCGCGAAATTAATTGCCCCCGCCGCACAGCACCACGCGTTAATTAGCAGTACACACGTATGTATATACGAATAATACGCAATGTAAAATCAAAATCACGTGTATTAGACGCTTTTGCCAGCGAAAGTTTGGTTATCGAGAGGAGGGAGGAGTTTTTTTTTATTAGAAGACGAAGGAGGTAAAATTGCGGTAGTGGTATGGTTCAGTTGCGAATGGCAAAACTCGCGGTGTAAAAAGTTAGCCGAGTCGTAAGGAGTTGTAAGTTTTTTTATGGATATTATGATGGTATAGCTGAAATGTGTTATGCTTGCTTCTGTCTGGCTGGGTAAATACCGTGAATGTAGAAGTGACCTATAAAATGAGGGATAACGTGTATATTTGGCTATGAGTGTCGTATATATGCGTATTTTCCGTACTTGAAAGTCGCGTTGTTTTCGTTTATGAAAGGGGATTCGTTGTTGTTAAGGGAGAAGTGACAAGCAAACGTAAAAGAACGATTTATGTGATAATATCGTGTATGAATTATTGTTATTGAAGTATAGAAGAGATAACAATAATTATATAAGCTATATGAAAAACTTGTAAAGGATAAAAAATATACAATCGAGAAAAATATTGGTCCGGGAATGTCGCTGTGACTTTATGTTCTTCAGTAGGTCAATGTCTGAGTATATACTAAGTAGATGGTTTTCATTCGCGGCACAAGAAAGTCAAAGTTTGAACATAAAACTGAAGCGAAGAGCTTTTTAAAAGCTTATTAAGTACCCTGGTGTAGAAGGATTATATAATTTCATGGAGTTTTTCTAGATTTGCTTAATCCCGTCGAAGCTCTTAAAGTTGTCGCTATGGAACGCGAAAGCTCGCGATAAAATTCAACGTGTCTTTACCGGAGTGAAATTTTATACAATAAAACAGTTTTTCATATCTTTACGAGTTTTTAATGTATGCTAATTACAAATATTTATTCTACATGATTAAATCAATACTTTCATATTTACTGTTATAAGTTATCCAATAAAAAAATAATATAAAACAAACTTATAATATGCAAAGCATCGTTCACTTTATTCCTCCATAATTACTTTTAAATTCTCCGAAAAAAGAGCGACACCCCCTACGCAAAAAATGTTGCCTGTCACGATAAAAAAAAAAAAAAAACAGATCCCAATCCCAAGATCGAGCAACGCGTACTTCGAATGTCGTTAGCCTTCCTTATACCTCTTCCTCGTACCAAAAGGAAAAAAAAGAACATTAAGAAAACCCCGGGAAAATGTATAAATCATTTTTTTTTAAAAGCCAAACCTCGTCGTACTTCTCCACCCTTTACACGGTTATATCGATTGCATGGGCGCGCGTGCGAATTCGCCAAATGAAATTCCGAAACTTCGGACCGATCGCCAACACTACCGCGTTTATAACGCGCGCGCCAACGGTTCCCGCGGATAGCAGCAGCAGCAGCAGCGGTATATTGAATTCGTGAAAGCGGCCAAACTAGAAGTAACGAATTTCGATCTTCTCCTTTCATCTGTTGGTATTCATGCGAAAGAGAGAGAGAGAGAGAGAGAGAGAGAGAGAGAGGAAGAGTGAAATGAAATCGCGATGAATGTGTTTGAAGGAGAGATATTAGATATTTAAAAATTGGAAGGTTAAGGATTGTTATCCAGTGAGAGAGAAAGAGCGATGCGAGGTAAAGCGGAAGAGAGCTTTTTTATTGAATTTTCGCAGCTGTTGGGCTGAGAATGATTTGTGTGTGGGGAAATTTTATTTATTTTATAGAAAGACTCAGGTGTTTTTACGAGTGTATTGAAAGAAATTGTTGAAATGCCTACAAATAGAAAGGATTAAAACATTCTGGTTATTTATATTGATTTTGAAGCTGTTACATAATTTTTTTTTGTTATACATTGCTTTGTGTGATGCATACTATTATTTGTTTTAATTTTTTTTTTTTTAGAGAGTTCATGTGTTTCAAAAAGTTTAATCAACAATGAGAATTATACGAGTGGCAGTCTCATCAGGTTCAATATTAATTACAAAATATTAAAGAGAGAATGAAAAAACTGCAAAAATGTTATTGTCAATATATTTCACCTTTATTTTCGAGATTTCAATGAAAAAGAATTCCTGATTAAAATAGCTACTATAACTTTTGACCTATCAAATTAATTTTATTCTAAGTACTTATTCTAACGTTTGATATTACTATAAATAAGTTATAAATATACTTTTACATTACAACGAACTACCTTTTAACTAACACCCAAAAAAATACACCAATCCTACACGAATTTCCACATAACAAAAAGCGAAACAGCTTCGTAAACAATCAATTAACCTCTCCATCCTTCCAATCTTCTCAATATTCAGAAAAAGTTCTCTAAACATCGCTCTAAAATCCTCGTCGCCATCGTCATCATCATCATCATCATTGCAATTACTCGAGGCCCACGCTTGGTACTTTAATAAAACTACGTACGAGGCCTAAACGACACTCGTCGGTTCAACCGAGCACACAAACCCACACGAGGTCTCGATTACTACGCGCGTATACCTAGCGCATAAATAAATAAACGCTGCAGTTCGTGAGAACCCTCGTACCACGATTTTTTCCGAGCTTAATATCGCGCGATAATGAAAGGACAAAAGTAATGAGCTTTCGGCGATAACGATTCACATCCAGAGGTCGTAAAAGCACTCGAAAAATGTTTAATTATCCAAGCGATGGGTGCAGGCTGTTACGGATGAAAGTATGTATTCTTCCGGTTGCAGTGCGTTAGGATTGATTTAAAGGTCTGTTTGGCCGTGTGTCATGCGCGGGAATGAGTGTGTTTGGAGTGCGCTAATGAATAATTCATCGTCTCCTGAAAAATGCATGCTGGTGCTTGGAAATGTAGAAAAAAAATGTTGATAATTTTTTTTGTGTTAATTTTATTTGTGCAAGTTAGATACTTAATTATGTAATATATGTTAATATGTATTCATTTTTAAATTGTTATCTAAATTCGGTTTTTATACATCATATATAAAAATATAAACTTGAGTTATTAGGAATTACAAGAAACGGAAATATATTATTATTTTACGATATGCAAATCTATGTTTTATAAATAAATTGTTCTAAATGTATATACAAAACAAATAATCAAATTACATTATAAAACTACGTATTTAGATTTACCAAATATTTACTTTTCCTCGTCTGTACGAATGCCCGTATGTTTAGTTTAATCCTGGTGGAAATCCAAAATATTTTCTATTTATTAAATGGTTGTTTAAATTAGGTACTAGCCATAAAATGGTCATTACGCTTATCTAGTTTTTGGCCCCCGATGAAACGCTTTTTTTGTTAATATTCGAATATTTAATGGATTGAAAAATAGAATGAGGTTATCGAAGATTTGCACAAGCTAGTTATTATCTATTTAAGAGGTATTAGAGATGGTCAGTTTTTTAATGAATAAATGACCAGTAAAAGCCTTGTTATAATGGAGAAGAGTGAGAGAGACAGAAAATAATGACAATAAAGACATT